>PVLD010006757.1:0-97648 GCA_004027595.1 Dinomys branickii
AGGTGTTCCTCCCTGGGTGGAGCTCCTTCCCCCCTCACAAAACCCGTTGGGGCGCCTAAGTAGGTCTTCCCACCCGGGAGATCCCGCAGTCCTTGAAGCTGCTTTGATGTCTCTCGCTGGGCTGAGCTTCTTCCCGATTCAGGAAAAACCGGTTAGAGCGCACACTTAACTCACCCTGTGATCGTGCAGACAGGAGTGCTGTTCACATGTTTTTCCCTGGATGGAGATTTTCCCCGACTCAGAAATCCCGCCGGCTGGTCGCTGTTGCTCCAGTTTGCGCAGCGCTGGCTGCGGGGGTGGGGTTCTGAGCAGAATCCCGGAGCGCTGCCCGGTTTGGCGCAGTTTGTCCCAGTAGCGGGTTCTCTGTCGGGTTTAGGAGCTGAAGCCGTTCTTCCCTCCGTACTCGCTCTCTCGGCTGGTCGTCTTCTTCCCGGAAGTCCTTATATCTGTCTTCATATTGCTATATTTGTTTGGGTGGTAATCCTCTGGGAGGTTCTCTCTCTGCTGCCTACCCGGTCGCCATCTTCCCGGAAGACCACATTTGACTTTTTAATTTTACTTTTAAAAATACTCTAATTGCCACTCCGATACATATTTCATTTCTACACTTGCTCTTCATCCATAGCTGGCTGTCAAATCATCCCACAAGCACCTATATCTGATGATCAAAAGTTCCGGGACTGACTCATCTAATTCATCTAATTCAATGAGAAGCTGTGAGAATCCACACTAAGAGAAAGTACACTAATAACAGTAAAGACAATCACTGTGCTAAAAAACATGCCCTTAAAAAGATGTACTTCATAGTTGACATTTAGATTCATGAATATAAAGGCCCAAACCTTTACCACTCAGAAAATCTAAATCCTCTGTAAATTTAAGAAAAAGTTCTAAGATTAAAAACAGAAATCAAGAGGCCAAGGATATAGCTCAGCAACACAGCACCTGCCCAGCAAGCACAAGGTCCTGAGTTCAATTCTCAGTGCATAAAAAAAGCAGGAAAAATAGAAATCAATGAAACATATTCATTATTCAGGATAGATAGACAGACAGATAGATAAATCTGAAGGAAAAAGTTCTCCAAAATTATCTGTGAACAGAAATCATTTGTACAATCCCATGCACATTACTATTCTAAAAGCATTACTATCTTTTTCATGTACAATTTGATGCACACAGCCTAAATTCTACAAAAGCTTATTTTTTTAATCCTAAGTCACATTAAACATACTAAAAATATAAAAATATTTCCAAGAAGTTCATACAGGCAAAGAAAATTGCTGGCCTTCAGCTTATTTGATATAAAAAACAAAATCTGAATTTTCATGTATTAGATTTGGTTAATGAGAACATTGCACACCACTTCATTAAAGCACTGAGACAGACAGGTTGGATAGAAAGCTACTCATTACACCACTGCTAGGAACTAATAAAATTAAGAGCCATAAGGGTTCAAAAAGAGGGAGGAGTTGCCAGCTAAAATTCTTGCAAACAGGAAAGGTCTAACTAAAGTCTACCTTAAAAGGCTTCAAGACCTGCAACCTGCAGCCAGCAGCTGAAACCCTTAACTCAGAGCAAGTACAATGAGTAGAACAGAATCAGATTGTTTTCTCTGCTCTTCAAACATGAAGTAAATACCATCATCCTAGGATTCCAACTAAGTCTATGTTATGACCAGAACTGGTAAGCATGTATTAAATTTTTGAGGGTTTTGTTTTCTGACTCATTTAATCTAAAATTCTATGCTTATTTATTATCAATAACTACATTTAAACCTGCACTAATAAATGACAGATAGAAGTTTAGGTTTAGAGAAGTAATCACAGCCCTGATTTTACAGTAATCAAGGATGAGCTAACCTTTAAGGAGCACCCATGAATACTATAAACGTGTTCATCATTTTAATTCACTTGGCTATTTTTAAGTTATGCTATGTAACATTTATTTTGAAGAAAATGACGGGTAATGAAAAGAACAGATTATCTAACTTCTAAACAATGTAGTAATAAGTGAGGTAGACATAGGTATACTGATAATCACCTTTCTCATCCAGTTGTTAATATTCAAGAAAAATTATATAGTATTTAATAATACTGTGACTCAAGAAGCTAATTTACCAATCTAACCCATGGATATTGTTAGGAAATAAATAACTAAGCTGATCACCTCACCCAGTCTCCAAAGATAGTTGTAGTCAAGCAAGAGAAACCACAAAGCTAAGAATATTCTAAAGACTCACCTTTTATTAACTGGCTTTTCATCCTTTTCGTAGGGTCGAACAAACCATTTCCCAATCCTAACGAAGTTCTTATCCATTAGGCACCTATAATAAGCACATCAAGAATCACTTTTATAGATTCAATGACATGTCTCAGATGAGACACAAAAATGAAAATAAAAACATCACTAATTACACTGTAAAGATGTTTTAATAAGTATAGTTCCTTAATGAGTATAGCTTTATACTACATTTAGTGATATACTTCCTAAGTACAGTTTTATACTACATTTAATGAAACACACTCTGATTTGGGCCATGTGTCTTTCGTGTTCATTGACAAAATAAGCCAAATAAATTGACTAAAGTATATCCAAAACTTCTTACCCTTTCAAATTACCCCAAATCAAATCACACATCTGCAAGACTTCAATTCTTGTATCATCAAGAATATAAGAAATGCAGCATTTCTTAAGATATCTCAGGGGTGCTCTTCCAAGCCACTGACACTTATCTGGCAAGGCTTAGTGCTGGGTGTTTCTTTGGTTTCATTCTTTTAGCTAGGATCACAGTAACAAAAACATAACTGCATCTACTGAGGCATTTTCCTTCTGAGGGCACAATCAAGCACTTGATTATAGCTTTGTAAGAAAAGAATTTTAGTCACATCCTCAACAATAAATATTTGCTTTACCTATAGCTAAGTTGTGACCTACTCCTGTTTCTGGGCCATTTATGTATGCTGCATTTCTATGTCAAATCAAAGGATATTCTCTCCTAAACCATGTTAAATGGTAACTGAAGCCAACTGACACACTACCAACAATGACACTATTCAGTGAAGTGACAACAACACAGACAGTCACGAGCAAGTTCACTTTTGCGACAGCTCCACCGTAACTGCCATCTGGCCAGCTGTGAGCTGCACTGGTTGTAAGGAACATCCCCAATTTTAACACAAAGAAGTAGCGGTAAATATGCATTTTGGAATTGATGAAATACAGTCATCTCTTAACATCTTTCAATGAAATGATATGCATTTCATAAGAAAAGCTGTTAGAACACTACGTGTAATTCTTCTATGAGTTTCTTTCTACCAGTAAAAAAAATCTCTCTAACAATTCTTTATTCAATATTCACGCAATTCTGTGCTTGGCTTTTGCCTGTAATTTCCACACCATCAAGGAGGATGGAAACAAATTCAAGTCCTCACCCAACTCATTACAGGTTAAATGGGTTAGTAAATGGCAATACTTTCTGCTGACCACAATATAACTCCCTGTAGGCAGAATCAATGTGGAACACTGTTACAACAAAATGTCACTGGTTTCAACTGGTTTTATTTTGAAAATGAAGTTCTATAACATTCTCGCTTATTCATAATAAAGAAAATCATTCAAAAGTAATCCAATCTATTTCCTAAGCTTTAAAATTAAACAAACGTTTTCTTTGGTATTAGTCATGACATCATCAAATTCAGAATAGAAAAAAAGAGAATACCTACTAAATGAGAAAGCAAAAAAGCAAACTGAAAAAGTATCTGTATAGTTTATTCACTAGCTAAAAGATTTAATTACTTCTTTAGCTAGGCTACACATAAATAGATATTTCTACCTTAGAGTTTGGTATCAAACTCCATCCTCCAATAATACTCTCAATAACTGTTACTAAAGTCTCTATGACCACATGTTTGAACACACCAGCCACGGTATCTCATTTAATTCTTGTAAGTGTAAGAAATAGGTGACAGTGTCAGTTCTCACAGATGAACAAGGACAGGCATAAAGAAAACATTACCCAGACAAGCACACAGCTATCAATAGCAAAGCAACCACCAAGTATGGGTTAAAATTTTATTACCTGTTAAAATTTTATCAATTTTTTCTCATTTTAAATCCAGATGCATCTTGTACTTGAATTAATATGAAAGTGTTTCTTTGTTCTCCAAAAGCTGTTACTAAATTGAAGATATATCTTAAAATCAATAATGCTTAGATTGAAAGCAGTAGAGTACACAAGAGGTGACAAAATTACATCAAACACTAAACAGTGTCTTTTAGTGATACACCCTTCTCCTAATTAACAGCAATTTCTCAAAAATTTTCATTCTCTCATAAATGCCTAAAATTTAAGATCAAAATTCAAAAGCATTATTTATTCAGTTAATAGAGAAAACATGAATTTACACTATATAATTAGAAAAATTTAGACAATGTGTAAAAGTGTATTGAAAAACAAACAAAAAAACCAGTCTGGAGCAGGGGAGCAGCACCCAGCCAAGACCATCTGAGGACAAAAGCAAAATATAAAGGCTAATGACACTGCTATACAAGAATCTAACTCTTGAGAATCTTGTGACTATCTTTGAATGTCTCTGAAAGTTCTCATTATAGATCATATTTCTTTATCAGGCAATGTCAACAAAAAGTTATCATCAGTCATGGAAACTACTGATCCCTTAATGTGAAAGCATCTGTTTCCAAAAGATAGTCATAGTGACTTACGTGACTTTTCAATTGTAGTCAGTTTCTATGTGATAGGTGATTTCCTATACAGTGAAAGAAAAACATGAGAATACAGAACAGCAATGGATAAAGTAGTGTTTTTACTAGATTTCGTATTACTGGGATGCTTGTAGGAAATTTCACATATGACTCCTCCACAGTTACAACAATGCAGAAAATGATACCACCTGGTGCTTTAAGTTGCGGCAGAAAATGAGAAGAGAACGTGTGTGCTTACTAAGGCAGACAATTCTACCCCCTTACTGACAAGTGGGAGGACGCTGAGTCAATAGAAGACCATTCTCAATCAGAGTTTTTTTATGTCACAGACCTATACTGTAAGTAAGAAAAAACAAAAAGGAAAGGAAGAAGAATGGGGTAGGGAAATGGCCCCTACTGCAAGCCATTATGAGCTTGGCACAGGAAAACGTACTCAAAGAGCTAAACACTGCACATAATTCCATCGCACAGGTGAACTCTCCAAAGCAGATCTGAGCTAAAATTTCTTCATTAAATACTGCTATTAACACTGTTTTGGCCTGGACCTTCTCTCTGGTCCCATTCCATCCCTCTTCCTCTCATTTAAATTCTACCCATCTTTCCTGTCCCAAATCAAGAACGCACTGCACAGAATCCCTACATTAGTACTTTACCATTCGATTGTAGTGATTCATTTCTATGGTTCTCTTACAACAGTCAACACAAATTCTAAATGCCTGTTATGTAATCTCTTTACATTTTGCTACATACTGATTTATGCTCAATAAATGTTTGAAAAAATGAATGTTATACACAAAGAGTACTTTTTTCATCATATAACACTGCTATTCTTTTTGTTTATAACCACTAATCCATGGGTAGTGTTGAGTATTTATATTTTCTTGTGCATATATCTTGTGTACGTATGTTCTGACCAATGAGACAGTGTTTGAGAGGGGTAATCTACCTACTTCATTTCTTTATAGCCTATCATGTCCCACCACAGACTAAAATCGAAGAAGACAGTCAACACAGTCGCTAAAAGATGTTTAGGAATACTACTGCTTAAATTCTTTAGCTATAGTTGAAGAATACAATTTGAGCAAATCTTCTCAAGAGGGGTAATTCTGAGATATAAAAATTATATCAGAGCTGTTCCCCTTTTTACAGCCTATCAACATTTATTTCCTTATTTTTGAGGGTCCAAACATACGTAACACATTAATAAACCTAGCAAAAATATTCCATCTGCCAAAAATTGTTTCAAATCAACATTACAGTGATTTTACACATATATATATTATATACATAATATATATATCTCAGCTAACCATGTTCATTCAGTACTGTCAACCATTATTGGCATTTTCACATTTTTCCTATGAAAATACGACACAATTCTGTAAAGCAATATAATGTTACCTTACAAGATCACAATGTGGTGCCAGTTCTTTAAGCAACAGTGCTAAGTATTATCTCTCCCTAACCCTCCACCACTCCCCGCAAATCACCAGTTCAAGAAGAAAAGAAATAGCTGGTCCAGAATGAAAATGAAATCAGGCTGCATGTGTGCGCCTGTGTGTGTACGTAATGTTTCTGTGTCATGCCATATGTCTCTAAATAATTAACTACAAAGTCGACGTGACTCCAAAACTGGCAAGCACCAATCCCTAATCCCAAAGCCAGAGGTGAACCTAACGCAAGATTCCAAGAGCCACAGCAGAACCATAGCCAGACTCAGCAAAACACATCCAGGATGGAACAGTTGGAAGGTAAAGAAGAAAGCCCACCCCTGGCTCTGGCTCCCTCTGTGCCCTTCAAATTATACAAATTTAATAGTTTTCATAGATTAAAAAGTCCAAGTATTTCTCTTCTGTACTTTCAGCCAAACTGCATATTAATGTTACCAACTAGTTACAGAGCTGTTCGTACAGAAAAAATTTTATATAACTTCATACCAAAATGTCTTCACCAATTCCAGAGCCTTTACCTGGCCACTCCAATCTTTAACGAACACAGATGTACAGAGGTTTTCTTCCTAGAAACCACAATGCTCCCAATTCCCACCTAAATAAATTCATAACATTGAGGGGCTGAACCAATCCCTTTATCTTCTTTACCAATCCCTTTCTTCTCCCAAAACGTTAAAACGATTGATTTCTTCCCACATATTTACATTTAGATTTGTGCTTTCAGCCACTTGTGCCTATGATGTTTGTACTTAAAGACTGTTCCCCTGATATTCAAAAACTCATTCTCGTACTTCCAGAAGAGAACCGTACATTGTGGCATTTCAATATAGTAAAAATGTAAGGGTTACTTATTTCTTGACCACTATCACATTATACCCAAGGAACGCTCAATGCTGCAATGTTGCGCTATCAATACTTTGACACTGACTGTGTCCACCACCACACTCAAGTGGCGACTGCTCTGAAACATCTAGCCCACACCCAAGGCCAGCCCTCATGTGCCCACTGCTGATCGCCTCTGCCAAGCTGCATGCCGCAACACACCATGCACTGCACATCTATCAGTACAGTGCTATAGATATAATTATAATTCCAATTTTCTGAAAATTATTTCTACCGTATTTCCCAAATAAAATATCCTAATTCTAAATACCAACTGTTGGCCAACCAAGAAGTTCGGGGCCACAGGCAAGTTGAGAGATGTGCTATACACTACCACAGGATGAACATGCTGACAAGCCACTAGTACAGCAGCACAGCAGATGACGCAGGAGAATCGCTCCATTTTACAAGTGTCCAGTGCTCACAAATGAAAGTCCCCATAAGTAAGCACAGACAGGACAGGGCAGAGCAGCATCAAAAGGTTCATGTAATCAATTGTGTACAATTATTTCACTTCAAGAAGAAAAAAAACCTCAACAAAATCAGTCTCTGTGTTTTACACTAAAACCTTAAAAAAATTAACATTAAAATTAAAGTACACTAATACACATAATGCCAATTTGACAGAATTATGCCAAACATTTTAGGAATTCTTGGGGAAGCTACAAAACCAAGACTTCCTCAGTCCCATATGTGGTACTGTAAGTGAAGCAATAATAAAAACTATGTGGGTTGCGGATACAGCTCAGCAGTGCAGTGCCTGCCTGACAAGACCGAGGCCCTGAGTTTGACTCCCCATACCCGCAGGAATAAAGGAAAGGTAAGATTTGGGCCAGGGATATATAGCTCAGTGGTGCATGCCTACCTGGTAAGTGTGAGGTCGTGAGTTTGATTCCTGTACAAAAACAAAAAAACGAAAAAAACCACCTATGTGTTTTCCTACTACAACTATTTCCTGGCTGTTTCAAAAACCTTTCAACTAATGTTTCACTTCAGTTTGATTAAGAGAGGTAATAAGAGAACCATGTATCATAAAAACACATCATCAACCACAATAATGTAAGAAGAAGCAGCCATTATGTCTGCAATACTAAAATACCAAATGAAGAAACTTGTGAAAAACAATGGCAGGTTAATCTTTTCCATAATTTATTAAGAAACTACTTTTCCTTTAATCAGGAGTATAAGACAACCTGAACCTAAAATACAAAGTGCCACTTTGAGAAAATCGTAACTATTGAGCAACACAAAAAAGACTGATAAACAATCTCATCTAGTACATTAGAAAGTGAGGGAAGAAGGGTGAAAAAAGAAGAGTGGAAGAGGAAGAGGAAGAAGAGGAGGAGGAGAAAAGAAGGACAGTTAAGTCAAACTAGCAGAGACTCTATATAAGTAAAAACTAAATTAAAGGTAGCTTATCATTCTGGGCATTTTGCCAAAAAGAGGTAATAGATCATTAAGAAAATAGGAAGCACATTACTCTGTAAAAAGAAAGGGAAAATAAGCATGGCTACATGATCCAAAACTGTAAAATTTAGAAAAGTCCAAATAGTCTCAGATTGTGAAATTATAAGAAAGCACAAAAAAGAAAATGCTAACAGAAGCCAATATGGCTCAAGGTTTTTAAAAAACATAAAGACAACTATAGCTAGGTATGGTGGTGTATGCCTGTAATCCCAGCAACCTAGAAGGCTGAGGCAGAAAGATCAAAATGCTCTAGCCCAGTCTAGTGAATTGAGCAACTTGGCAAAACCTCTTTCTCAAAATTAAACCAAAACACAAAACAAGGGCTGGGGATGTAGGATGGTGGAAAGGTCCTTAATCCTGAGTACAAGAGGGATGAGGAGGGATGGAGGAAGAGAGAGACACAGAGAGACTGAGAGAGAGACCAGAGGCAGAGAGGCAGAGACAGAGAGATCTATGCTTGTGTTTCAGCAATAGGGCTGGCTTCCCTGGAAGACAGATCATCAGAAGGCACAAGCACCTTGAATTCATCATGGTAGACGTAGTCTGGTCCCAATCACATGCTCTCTCCCAGTCCCACTTGGCCCTGTGACACTGACGTCTCCCACTGGCAGTACTTTTTTCTTTAAAAGCTCAACAGGCCAGGAGTGCAGCACACATCTGTAAATTCTCTACTTTGTCACCTAGTTAAGCCTGGTGATGAATGTCTTAGAAATGAAATTGAGCAGAAATGGCACACACCACTTCCGAATGGAAGGTAACTGGGCTCCCATCTCCCATGTCTGGCCATTGTTCTTTGCTCTCTAGTAGAAGCCCAACAAATCTTAGACAAGGGTTGCTCCATCAGCATGGAACCTGAAGAGAAGAGTACAGAGAGCTATAATCAGGGACTCACAATGGACACCAACAGGGGCAAGAGATGAACCTCTACAGTTCTGAACTAGGAAGATCTTTTTCAGGTCTTCTGTTAAAGCTTAACTGAGCCTAACTTGACTGATGAAAGAGGTCATGGCAATTCTTCATGAAACACTGCAACATCCCAAAGTAGGCCAGTAGCAATTAAAATGAGAACGGTATCAAATGGAAGGACATATGGAAGGCCAGTAAGGAGAGGTACGCAATTCAATATTGTGTGCTAAAAACTGCAAGTGAGGAAAAAGTACTTCAGTTTGACACCAAACAGGCCACTGCATGGAAGTAGGATTTAATCAGTTATAGTATTAAGATAAAGGAACGGAAGTTACAGATTTCTGCTCAATATTAAGAAAGATTCTTTTAACAATGATTCATCTCCAAAGATGAAATGAACTCCTTCAAAAAACTATGCTTACATAATCACAGGTGTTCAAGAGAGGGATGACCACATAAAAACACTTTTAAAAAATAGGATCTAGAATTAGCTGGGTAAATGACTGAATTTTAGTGTTATCTCAAAATGAAATTTGTATTTTACTATACTTCTCTTAGGTATAATAGTGGCTAACCATTTATTGAGCTGGGGCAGGAAGCAGTACTGGGTACGGAAACCAGGGCCTTCTAACTGAGCTACATTCCCAGCCTTATTTCGGGGGTGGAGACAGGGTCACTAAATGTCCCGTTGAACTCGAACTTGCAACACTCCTGCCTCAGCCTCCCAGTGTCCCGAGATGTACAGGTATGTGCCATCACACCCAGCCTATTTCATTTTCATAATGAAAACGGTACTGTGCTGCGTGGAACAGCCCTACACCATTTTATATGCAAGTGAACAGAGGCTCAGCAGAGGAAGCTCAGGTCACAGAGTTAAGTGGTACAGCTAAAACCCAAAATATTTCCTGTCTCTGAAGGCAACCAAGGAATGGATTTCTAGAAATGTGTGTCCCTAAAAGGAGAACCAAATATGTCTAATGCCTTTATGGAAAATGCTCTTAAGTAGCAGTGACTTTCTACATTTTGTCGGCCAGATGACCCTAGCTGCACATGTACAGCATGTGATAGCCAAACACTGCACTAGAAAATCACAGGAGAAATGAGTCACAGAAAAGGGAAAATATTTGGGAGTCATAAACTTCTAAATATTTTACACAGCAGCAGCATAGTTATTACCTCAGCACCAATCAATAGCAATGAAAAATGAAACGTCACATTGTGAAATCTGTTACCTAAATTTTTATAGTGAAATTATTTTAAGAAATCACTACAGTGACATCATTCTGTGTGTATGAGCAGTGTCAGCTTTTGTAAAGATCAATTTATATGACTTTCCTTTAGCTAGAAGTGAAAGCTTCTCAAAGTAGTAAATGGAACTCCCTTTTAATTAAACATATCCTCATAAGATAAAAGTTAAAAGCAGAAATAATAAATCACTTCTCTGATCTTTGTTAATATGCAAAGCACAGAAAAAATAGTTTAGGAAGCACACACATCACCCTGCAAGTGACACAGCCCTCAATGATCTGTCAGTAACCTCAATTCTGATTTAGATGCCAGAAACTTACAGTATCCTCACTAGAACCAATTCAACCTATGTGAACAGAAATAGAAAGGCATCATACAAAATTGCCAGGAAAAAAGACAGAAAATCGTATCTCAATTAATTTAGGCTGTAAACAGATGAAAAGGTTATACCGAACAGTCTAAATGCAGGGGGAGGGTGCAAGGCACACAAACAAATATATCCAGTGTCACCTTTTCCAGTTTCTGCTGATGATTAAGGAGAACAAAATGCTTTCCTTCCTCGTGGGCAGGATAATTTTCATTCACAGAATACACTATCTTGAAGTTTGAAGAAAAATTATTATTTTATAAGACAGATTAGTAAAATTTTCAAAAAACTCAACCATATAAATTGTATTAAGGAAGATTCATTATTAATTGTTTTTTAAAAGAAAACTTATTTCATGTCTCAAAACTAATTCCTATGGGAGGATTCAAATAGGCCATTCTGGTACTATTTTAATGAAATATTAAAGAATACAAATCAAATTACCCAAAATAATAAATTTATGGGGAAAAGAAACTAAAAATATGGCATGGAACATGGAATTCTGTAGCGAACTATATACTAATAAAAATCCAAGATGCACAGTACCCCATTTTTAATTTGTAGAATGTTAACTAAGATTTAGTGAGGACAGGTTAACTATCCAAACAAAAGACTCTGAAATCAAACCAAAAATCTAACCCAAAATTCTATCTTAAGTATTACTTTTTGTCATAATTAACTGTCTTAACAATAAGTGAACTTTAAAAAAAAGAACAGTAAATTCCAACAACGAAAGAGTAATAATATCTCAGCTTACAGAATAATTTGAAGCAGCCATGTCTCTCCCCAAAGTGAGAGCCCAAGGGAGTAAATAAACCCAAAAATACAGTTATTATCAGAGGGAAGATGACTGATTGGGTGGTAGAATAACAGAGATGAGGATGGAGAAAATTAATTAATCGAATGAGCCATCATCTGTAAAACTGAGCAACAAATGTGAAGATAACATTATGTAATACAGCATCCAGTGTTAATTCCCTACTATCTTCTCTATAATTTGGCTTTTCCTTTATTGTTTATGTGATAAATAACGCAAAGATATCACTATGTAAGGCAGCATCCAGTGATAATTCCCCGCTCTCTTCTCTATGTATTTCCTGTATTGTTTTTGTGTTACTCTGGTTTATAAATTTCTCCATGCTTTTGTCTTTATTTAAAATAAAATAAATCAAGATAATAATAATAATAATAATATCTCAGCTTGAACCAGGCATTCATTTCCATCATAAATTTTGAACTGATGAGTCCAGAATAAAGGGGCAATGTGCTTATCTCTTCCATCTCAGTTTCTCTGCTCTTCTTATTTTCTCCTAACAAAGAAATATACTTCTATTTTAAAAAGAAAAACGGAAAAAGACAACCACAAATTCATTAATATTTTTCTGAAAGGAATAAACTATTATATAAAAAGTGAGCTATAATATTAAAAAATGTAGTTTCATATATTTTTAAAATTTTATATAAAAAGAATTGTGTGTAAGGTGCATTACTGAACTGATATAAAAGATTTATCCTGGCATGGGATTATGCAAATAGTAAAATTTTACATTGTCCTAAAAGGAATTTGTGTGCAATTCTGTTTTATTTTATAGTGGGAGGGAGATTTATCAAACATTAACAACATTTAAGAGTATTCAACACTAAAAGAAAATCAATGCTTCTACAGGTATGTGACAATTTACTAACAGATGGCCTCCAGCCCTGCTCCAACTCACAGGTTAAAAATCACAGGTTAGGTTAAAAACTAAAGTTCAGAATAAAAATATAGAGAAATACAGTCAGAAAGGTCTGAAAGTTGGCCCTGAATCAAGGCCAGCAGTTTCCTGTAGCTGTTGGTTTCAAGCAGGAGCCTAAAGTGGTATCTTTCTATGGTCTGTTGGCCATTTCAGAACTTTAGAAATGTAATGGTCAATTCAATAGAAAGAAACAAATAACTAAATAAATTTTACGAGAGGACTTCAAGATGGCGACCGGGTAGGCAGCAGAGAGAACCTCCCGGAGGAATGCCACTCAGACAAAGGAATATAGGAATATAGCAACATGTGAGACAGAAAGGAAAGAGGTGGGTATCCTGAACTCAGGGCGGATCTGAAATGGGAATTGAAGACTAAGCAAAACCTCTGCTGGAGGAAAACATCAGAGATCCGCCATGGTGCAGCCGGAGGGAGAAGAGGAGGAAGTCACCACTCCAAACACACCCTTTGCCCACGCCCTCATTCCGGCATTCGCAGCTTCAGCTTGGGGGGGGGGGGGGCACACTCACAGAAGCCTCCCAACTCGGCCAGGGGAGAGCAAAGTTCCGAGAGCTGGTCCAGGGCTGGAGAGGGGTGGGCGCAGCCAGGAAATGAGGCAATGGCGGTCGGGAGCAGTTGTCGAACCCAGTGTGAGAATGAGAAGTTAGGACAGCCACTGGGGCAGAGTCCCCACCCTGCGGCAACCTTCCTAATCAGCGCAACTAGTACACAGCCCACCAGGCCTGGCTCTGTGCCTGCCTTGAGGCGGTGGCCCCCTGCCTCTCCGCTGGGTGAGCCGCTACCGGTGGAGAGCAGCGAGGAACCTCAGCAGCGAGCCACAGCGCCTCCCAGAGATCCGGCCAAGCAGATGGGGGCTCCAGCACCGCAACGGGAGGGAGATGCAGAAGGAGGTGGATCGTGGCTCCACACCCTTCTCACTCCAACATCAGGCAGGAAGCACGAGCTGGGTTGCCAGGACTCAGCTACCACCCTGAACTCTCTGGGAGCACCTTGAGTCTCAGCGGCTTGAGCAAGCACTGCCTGTTCTTGGCAACAATGGGACGAATCCATGGTCTTTTTTTTTTTTGCGGTACTGGGGATCGAACTCAGGACCCTGCGCTTGCTAGGCAGGCGCTTATTCCACTGAGCTATATCCCCAGCGCCCCCCCGTTTTTTTTTTTTTTTTCGAATCCATGGTCTTTAGGACTCACCCCAAACTATTAATGTGAGCGCCAAGGGGGGGTCTCCTTACAGCTTGCACATATGAACCTTGCATGAACCCATAGCAACAAATTAGGTGAAAAGCAGCAGACCAGGAGTCTGAAAAACAACAACATACTCTATATAGCAGACCCGAAAAAATCCTCCAACTCTATTCTAGAACTAATCTTTAAACTCAGTTCATACCCTGAACTAACACAGTGAGAACCGGCCGGGGAGATTTCAAGCCCTTATACCAAGCATCGTAAGTTCGTCCAATGCCCAGCTGCAAGGGGTGGGGAACAGTAATACTGGAGATCAGGAGGAGGGAGGAGGAGAAGAAAGGGCCTCCGGCATTGAGGCAACAGGACAGAGCAAAACGGGTCACCGAGGGCACCCCGACGGGGGGTGCCCCGTGGCTGCTCCGCTGTGGGCCCCACTCAGGGTACCCCATGGACTGGACCCACCCCCACCCATAGCATGGCAACGGGGCGGAGCAGGGCGGTCCGCTGTGAGCATAGGTGCTTTTCCACCTCCAACCATGGCAGTTTGTATACACCCATGTATGTTATAGTATAGTCTGAGGCAGCTATATCTCTTCCCAAGGCGAGAGTCCAGGGGTATAGATAAACCCAGGAATACAGTTATTATCACAGGGAAGATGATTGATTGAGTGGTAGGGCAATGGAGATAAGGGAGGAGAAAATTGAATGACCAAATGGGCCATCATCTGTGTAACTGAATAACAAATGTGAAGGTAACATTTGAGTAACAAATGTGAAGGTAACATTATGTAGGACAGCATCCAGAGCTAATTCCCTTCTATGTTCTCTATAATTTTGTATTTCCTCAATCGTTTTTGTATTAACAGAAGTGAAGATAACTTATATTATACAGCATCCAGTGCTAATTCCCTACTATATTCTCTATAATTTGGTATTTCCTTTAATGTTTATGTGTTAACTAACGTGAAGTTAACATTATGTAATACAGCATCCAGTGCTAATTCCCTACTATAATCTGTGTAATTTTGTATTTTCGGTATTGTTTGTGGCTTGTTCTGGTTCATGTGTCTCCATTTTTTTGTCTTTAAAATTAAAAAAAAAAAAAAAAAAGAAAAAGAAAGAAAGGTCTGAATGACCCAAATGATGAGAATTTATCAACTAGTTCATCTACCCCAAGCAACATTGTAGTGAAAGCACCCAACCAAAGCTTGAATAGAAATCTTATTAGTCCTGCAATGCCATTTCAGTTTTGATTACCTAAATGTACTATCCAAAGGCTCAGGAAGAGAAGTAAAAAAATTTCTCATAGACGTTCTCACCTAACCTGTTCTTCCTCAGACAGTTTTCCTCTCAAACTGTCACTGAGGGCCTGGAAAGTATTATTATGCTGTAGAGAAGTTATTCAAACAGCATCATGAAGGGACTCTCCGACTGAATCTGGAAGAACTTAAACATTAAAACAAATAATGCTAGTAATGAATTATAAGTCACTGAATAAAACAGGAATCCACAAACCCAAATTTATAAAATGGGGGAAGGAAAGAATGGGGAAATTAATATTTCTAATACTAAAAACAAAATAGTGGCATTTACAAACTAGTAGATAAAATTTTCATTAGGAAGAAGACAATTTACAGTCTCATGGTATCTGGCTACAAACTACTCACAAAAAAAGATAGAAGTGACAAAGATCAAAGATTAAAAAAAATAATAAAACTGAAGAAACCTAACAGACCATTACCTCTTAAGTGATTAAAATGACAACATGGTTACCACAGCACTGAAGTGTGCCTCCCACCAAGGGACACTGAGCACCTTATCTCAAATTGAGGAGCCAAAATATGGCCTGATATCACCACAAACAGCAACACCAAGAAAGAAAAGTAAAACAAAACAAAAACAAAATTCTGGATGTAAAAAAAAATAAAAAATAAATAATGTAGTATTATGGATTGAACTTTAAGGAGTGAAGTTATAAAGGAACATAAGCGAGACAATGGACAAAATCTAAATTAAACTACAGATTAGATAATGGCATTTTAACATCAAATTTGCCAATTTTCTTAATTATAAGATTATCCTTGTCCTTAGGAAATATAATACTCAAGAAAAAAAAAAAAAAACAATGATCTTGATTCTGCCAACAGTTCTGAGAATAAAATTTTAAAATGAGTTAAAAAACAAAGAAACAGAATAGAGGACAGACATATAGGAAGTTCTATCTACTATTCCCCAAACTCCTGTCTGAAATTATATCAACATAAAAGGAAACAAGAGATTCACATAATTTAATTTTTATGCTAGCAATAAAACCATTGTATATAAAAACAGTATCTAGCAGTATGCTTGGGTGTTTGAAATCAGAGTCAGATCTGCTGTTCCTTTCTTACCTTTCTAACAGATTGTGGATCGCTTTGAAGAGCAGCGTCCTACATTCATAGGAAAGGCCATTTTCCCAGAGTCCTTCTTCCACAACTGAAAAAAAAGAAAAAAAACAAAAAAAAGAGCCAGTAAAAAGGACATCCAAATAAAAGTAAAGAAACATTTTTCTAAAGCAATTTAATGAGTTAATTCAAATGACTTCATCTCACACTAAACCACAGAAAGTTAAAGAAGTTATAATATACATTGGTACAAAAGAATATAACATGTTTGTCTTTGAAATATGAACTGTGATACAATTCCCACCCATAAAGTTTGTCTTTACAACCTCCTTCTTCAAAATTTAAAATCATTTTAAAACTCTCAACTTACTTTTTCTACCTAGTAGTCTTACAAAGACTAATTTTATTAAAGTCTTTTTAAACATAACAAGAATGTCATAAATTAATGGAAAATCCAAAACACTAATGACACCCCATGTACTGCTAAAATTTACTTCTTAAATATATACAGAATACCCTCACAACAGCTAATTAATATAACTCAAGGCAACCAAAACTTGAAAGGATTAGAAAACATTTGAAAAGAAAATTTCTTCCTTTACCTTGACAAAAAAACTCACTGGAGAAAATTTTTATATAGAATCACATACTGTATATGTAAAATCCACAATGTATTTTTAATGATTTTACTATACCAACAGACCAAAATACACACCCACATTCTCCAATCAGTTACCACTTGAAAGTATTTACATTCATGCCTTTTATCTGTAAGACTTTTTGCAATTATAAAACTGGATAAATATTTTTCTTAGAATATTTTTTATTTATTCTGCAGTTTATGGAGCTAATATGATTTGTCAAAGTTTCCCAAACCAACATGTATGAAAAAATTTTGTTAGTTATAGCTAGAGAAATTGAAAAATATAGCAAACACACAAACATTTCTGCCAAAGACATACAGCATCTCTCAAGACAAAACAAAAGTTTACTAAAATCCTCTTCATAAATCTCTCTTCTCACATATTCATCTTCTGAGTAGAACTTTTCCTAGATAGGAATGACCGCTAACATCACAATAAAGAGAACACCCTATATTCTTCTTTCCTAATGTGTGTAACCCTAAAACACCATCAACTTGAAGATTAACTATTATCTTATAAGTCACTGAAGAGGAGAAGGTGATGACTAAACTGTGAGATTTTTGTCACTTAAGACAAAGAGCTCCTTTAGACTAATAGAGATGTGTTTATTACATCACTACTGTACATGTGTAACAGATAATATAAGCAAAAGAAATCAGTGGAAAATTACTCCTAAAACTAGATGAACATTCTAAATCCAATTCTACTGAATCACTCTTCCACTCAGTCACATATGTTTTTTAATACTAATAATACTTTGTGTGATGAAGAGTGCTGGGAACAGTATTTATGAGGAAATTAAGTTGTACACTTCAAGATTTCTTCCAAGTTTGGGATATGGATTCAGCACACTTTTGAAAAGCATTTAGCTGGGCATTCTTCATACCTGTCATACAGCACTCAAAAGGCTGAGGCAGGAGGATCGCAGTGAGTTAGAAGCCAGCCTCTGCTATATACTGAGTTTAAGGCCAACCTGAACTACACAGGGAGACCCTGTCTTTATTTAAAAAACAAAAAAAAAAAACAAAAAACCTTTTATAATTATAATCTTCAAATATATTTAAAAATAGCTGAACAAGCTCCAACAAGTACATAAACAAAATAAACACCTTTTTCAACAACTGTACTCTTGTTTTCTTTTCCTTGTTTGCCTTTTCTTTATATATAGTCGTGAACAGCTTAACAATAGGTATTTTCTGAGAAATGTATCGTTAGGAGGATTTTTGTTATTGAGCAAACATCACAGAATGTGCTTCACCAACATAGGTGTCACAAGTCAATACCAGCTACTTGACGTGTCTCTTGGTGCAGTCAAGAGACACAATAAACACAAGATGAGGAGGCTGTTGCCAGCGTAACGTGGCACAGTATTTTACAGTAGACTTTTCTCAAAAAGTGTATGCCAGGGGGCTGGGGATGTGGCTCAGCGGTAGAGCTCCAGCCTTGTATGCACAAGGCCCTGAGTCTGATCCCCAGCACCACATACATTAAAAAAAAAATCCAGTAATAACAATAAATAAATAATTTTTTTTAAAAAAGTGTAGGTCATAAACGAGTTACTTGAACAACACCATGAAGGGACTTCCCCTGACTAAATCTAAAATGAATATCTTCTAAAATAACAATAAAAATGGTCAAGGTTGGCATTCGTAAGTCAAATATTCAAAATCAGAAACTTTTGACGCTCAAAAAACGTCATTATTTTAAATTTCATATTTTTAAGTGTTTGGATTTCCAGATTAAGGACAGTAAATCGAGAGTCTATGCAAACATTCCACACCTGAGAAAGTGTGAAATCTGAAACACTTCTGGTCTTTGGCATTTCAGAAAAGGGATACTCAACCTGTAAATATATAAAGCAGTAATATAGGGCTTTATTACCAAGATGAAGTAGTATGTATCATACATAATGGTATATACTGTCTACATTATTATGTCCTAAACATAATTGTATATACTATCTACACATCTATGCAACTGGCAAAATAGTGTGCTTGTTTGCACGAGAACCACTATACAAGTAAGGCACTGCATTATATTATCATAGCTATGTCATCATTAAGCAACAGGAAGTTTTCAGCTTAAGTATAATCTTAGGAGGTTACTATCATATATGTGTTGACCAAAATATCATTATGTAGTACCTGACTACACTTTTAACAAATTCCAATCCTACTGAATTTGCTCTGTAGCAAATCAGAATCTAAACAAGGTCTACCAATTGTGTTTTAGGCTTTCTTTTAATCTGAAACAGTCCATCTTCTTTTTTTAAACATGCATTGACTTACTGAAGAAACCAGGTTAGTTCTCTTACAGTGTACCTCATATTTACATCTAATTATCCCCTCGTGATACCATCTGCGAGTTTTAATGTTGGCTCTACCCTGAGTTTATCAGAAGATATTAAAAAAAGTTCTTAGGTAACAACCAGAACTCTCTACTTCATCTTCAAATGTTCCTTAATACTTGCACTGAAACACAGCTGTTAGAGCTGCCCTGTAAGCACAATGGAACACTAAACAAGTATGAGCATACAGAGGCCAGTTTTATCTCAAATGCTGACCAGTCAACACAATTTTAAGATAACACTATGATTTTATCCTGATTTCAACAATTTAAAAATATGTCCTAGAATGGATTTTTCTCAAAAAGAAAAAAGTATCAACAACCCACAACTAACACTTAATGGTAAAACCCAAAAGCTCTCCTCACTACTTTTCCACATTATAGTTGAAGTTTCATTCGTACAAGAAGGAAAAAAGAAAAACAAAACTAGGCATATGAACTGAAATGGAAGAAATAAAATTGCCTGTACTTCACATGACACAACTGTTACACTAGGAAATCCTAAAAAGTATAGTAGACCTGAAAGTGCCTAGCTAAATCACAAAATACAAGGTCAAAATATACAAAACAGCCACAGTTGTATACATCAGAATGCATTATATACATTTTTCTCTATGATGGAATGTACAGTATTCTATACCACATGATTAGAAATTCAGATTTTTTAAAAGAGCCATTTACTATACAACAGAAAACCATGCAATCCTTGAGTATAAATCTTATAAAATATGTGTTATAATGTATGTGTTAAGATCTGTATGGTAGAAACTAGAATGCTGACGAAAGGTATTAAAAATACATGAAAATGAAACATATCAAAAATAAATGAATCATAGACCTGAAAAATAAATATTGTTAAGATCAACTGCTCCCAAAACAATCTATAAGGTCGACTCAGGTCCAATTAAAATCCTTGCAGGAAACAGAACATGTGAGTCTACATATTTATATGAAAAGGAAAAGGAACTAGAAAAACCAGCACAGTATAATAAAAGAAAAATACAGTTGAAGGACTTACACCATCTGATTTCCAGGATTTACTAGGGAAGCTAAGCTAGACAAGACAGTATGGTACTACAGAAAAGACAGACATGTAGAACAATAGAGCATATGAGCGAGTCTAGAAACACACTGACAAAATATATGGTCTTTTTTAGTTTATTTTCAACAAAGATGCCAAAGCAAATCAATGAAGAGAGAAAAATCTTTTCAACATGTGGCGTTGGATTTCTCCCCACCCCCCTGGGTGGGAGGTGTGCACCATACCTTCAAGCCATATAGTAAAATTAAAACAGAGTTCATGAAAAAACTAAAACTTCTACAAAGACACAAAGGAAAATATTTTTATGAGCTTAGATTAGGCAAAGATTTCTTAGATCTGACACCAAAAGCATAATCCAGAAAAGAAAAAAATTATAAACAAGGCTTCATGAAAATGAAATTTTTTTAACTCCTTGGAAAAGTTATATTAAATTACAGAGAAGGCCCATAGATGGGGGATTAAAATTTAAAAACCACATACCTGACAAAAAGTTTTCATTCACAACACACTACTTTTTTAAAAAATCTCAAAATTTAACTCAAAGAAAAAGACTGATTTTAGAAGATTTGACTAGATGCTTCCCCAAAGAAGACATGAGCGGCAGATAACTACATGAAAATACCCTTAGTCATTAAAGAAATGAAAATTCAAATCATAATGAGATATCAAACAGTAGAATGGCTTAAAAGAAAAAAATGGCATTGCTAAGTGCTGGTCAGCGCACAGAGTTAGAGGAAATGAAACTGCCACACACTGCTGTCATAGCAGCCGCTTCAGAAAAGCTGACCTTGGCAACAGTATCCTGAAGTTAAAACATTCACTTGTGATACAGCCCAACAATGTTCCTCTGTGACACTGTGATACATACTTTTGAATTTTGTCTTATTTCCTGACATATAGTTCCTAAATCCTTTGGAATCTCCAGTGTAATAAGATTGTATTTTTACACTAATATCTAAGGAGATACAGGGGAGATGGGGGGGGGGGTCCCCTCTCAGCACGAGGACTAGTTGCCAGGAGACACCAACAGTGTGTGTAGAAGGTTGGAACTTTTAGTCCCACTCCCTCCGTACTCACCGCTGAGGAGGAGAGAAGGGCTGAAAACATCCAAGTGCAATGTACGTTTCAAGCAATCTCTAAAATTTCAAATTACATTAAATCTACCATGGGATGTTTGGAATCTAATAACAGAGACTTGTCATCGTCGCCTGGACAACAGTCCTTGAGTGTTATGCCTCAAGCACCAAGCTGGAAACTAAAACTCACAAAGCTAATGAAGACATGGGAAAACCACTGCAAAGGACAAATTACTTAGAAAACTTTACAAAAACTGATAGTAAGCAAACTAAGCTTTATTTTTTAAACAATAATTTTTTAAAAGATTGGTTGTCTATTCAGAAACCAATCTTTAGTATTTTATTCCATGTACCTAGATTTAAACCCAACACTATACATACACAGGGAAGTGAGATTACTCATAATACTACGAGTAAAGGATCTCTGGCAGTTACTGTAGCCACTCAGCATCAGAGTGAGCCATTACTTCCAAGAAGTACCCATTTGCCTGTGATTACCCCTAAAAATATTGATGCTCTCCTTCCCATTCTCTCCTATAGTGTGAACAAGGATATAAATCCTGAATTTCATGCCTTTGACTCAGGATTCGGGAACACAAAAGATAATATATGGAGAGTTTTCTGACAGTCCCAGAAACACAAGGTACAAAAGACAAGATTTTCCTAATGAAGTAGCATACACATTGTAGCATCTGCTACTTGGTAGTGAACCACAATTTTCTTACCAAAACAATTGTACGGTGTAGGTCCTAAAAGTGGGAAACAGTTCTATAAAAACCCAACTTTTTTTAATCAACCTTTTATTTTGCAACTAACAACTCTGATCCATACAAAAAGTTTACCCTATAACTTAAAACTTGTTCAAGGTCACATAGCTAATAATTCCAAGAATTTAGAATCAAGCTTACCTATAGTCAGCCTAAAAAGATCAAAAAATATATCTGCTTTTATAAGTAATATATTAATTATTCCATTAGTTGAACTCTTTGTAAGGAAGAAACTAGTTTTCATAGCCGCAGTGGTTAAACCTTTCAGGTATTTATAAATGTGTGAGTTGACCTGATATGTGCACATACCATCTATCTAGATTTAGTTAAAATTATCTTTAAAATCCTGTTACTACTTCCACAGTTAAGAAGATTAGTATTACAAATGGGATTCCAATCCAAATTTTCTGATGCTAACATCTTTTCATTTTACTGCACCAACTTCTCCTTAGATTAATGGAGAAGTAAACTAAGTAAACTAAGTAGCTAAGTAAACCCAACCATTAACCAAGTTTATCATCAGTACCAGCTGGACGGGCAATCTGAAACACTAACGCTGAACATCCCATTTGGTTCAAAACCTTGCACCTTAAGTCAGTGTTTTGTAAATAGTTAAAGGTAACATTCTTAAAAGCTAAACACAAGTGAAAATGTTTTGACCATCTATTTTTAGAAGTCCATAATACAGTCAGACAAAACCACTACACTAGCTTTCTTAACTAATTTATCTGAGATATTCACAGACCCACTAAAATTTTAGGCAACATTTCATTTGATTGATACTGAGGTTTCCTGGGAGTACTGCAGGAGATGGAAACTGAAAGAAGCAAAAACTTGGTCTGCTTTTTACTTACATAAATGAGATTACATACACTTAACTGTCTCTTTTAGACTAAGGACAAAAGCAACGGTCAAAAAATTTACAGGAATGCCTACAGACACTGGGCTCTATCACTAAGAAACCTACAGTCTTGTGAAGAAAAAGCTGATACAACAAGCAGAACACATATGTGTTCCCCCAGACTATACTGTTTCTTAAAGACTGAGAAACAGTTTTATGGCTTTTTTTTTTTACCCCTATGGTAGCGAAGGTACTGGGGGTTAAACCCAAGAGTGCTCCACCTGTGCACCACAATCCCAGCCCTTTTTATTTTCTATTGTTACTGATGCTGGGAGTTGAACCCAGGGCCTCACACAGGCTAGGAAAGCACTCTACCACTGAGCTACATACCCAGGTCCATGTTTTCTTTTGAGACGGGGTATTGATAAATTGCCCAGACTGGCTTTCAACTGGCAGTTCTCTTGCTTCAGCCTCTCAAAGAGACATGATTTATAGACTCTAGCCGCGTACTAGGCAAAAGCCTGTCTTGCAAATTTTCAACATAAATTTTTACTAATTCTGAAAGAACATAAAATGACAAGAAGATTATCTATATGAACTATACATAACTCTACTTATAAATAATGGAAGTATGTTTCTAAAATTGTTTTGGTCTGAAAAGAAAAAGAACCATGAAACCATATTCATATATACCACATTTCTCCATAGGTTAGTGCAGCAGAAGTCAATCAAAACAATGAATTCTACATCAAAACACTCTCTTATTGTTATTTTATCTATTATAGCCAGATTAAGAACAAACTATAAAACTACGCACTACCACAGCTGCCTATATACAAGGAAAACTATTTTGGCACTGAAGTTATCTCATCTAAATTGTAGGAGTTATAATCAGAATTTGAATTATAGTTACTGAATATATATATACTGAATTATACTGAATGTATACTGAATTATAGTTATTTGAATTATAGTTACTTTTTAAATATAGTAATCCCCATAATCCAATATTTAAACTGTAGAAGTACTACATAAATGTTTTCTAGAAGACAATGTTTTTTAATAACAATTTTAAAAAGCAGTAATTATTACTTAGTGCTCAAATAATTTCTCAAAACCCCCACAACTTACAATTTAACTTCTTTCAACTTTGCAAAGTGTTGCCCCTTGAAGAATTAATAAGCTTCTTTAAAAGAAAACCATATAAAAAGGTTCAGGAGGTGGTGTGTCTATATGGCAAAATACCAAAGCAGCACACATTTCAATGATTTTGTGTTTCTCAGCAGAGAGCTTGGAAAGAGAGCCCTCCCGATTCCACAAGCAAAACTGACATACGTTACTTGAAGAAGTAAAAATGAACAGAGGGAGAAAGGAACAAGATAGGAACATACAGGCTATGAAACCATGAAGAAATTCAAGCTTATGATTTTAGAATCAGGTCACCTGCCTTACACAGTTTAAAAGTAGAATTACTTCCAAAGAATACATATTTCCTCTGAGCTATGATACATATTTCCTTTTAATGTATCATATTGCTGCAACAGCTGAAATGAATGTCTAGACATCAAAAACACTTCTTTTTCCCACCTACTGCTATTTTACCTCAGGCATCAAAACTAATGAAACCTATTATCCAGAACATTGAGTTCAGCAACCACTTTCGCCCTTGCAAATATGTGAGGGGGAGGGTAACTTTCAGGGATGGCACTCCTTATTCATTCACTAACATTAATGAAAATAAAATTTTGCTACCAAATATAGAAATACCAATAGATTAAAGCACATGAAACATGGAGATTGTTTCCCAGCTAAATTTCATTGACAAATATCTAAAGATAACACAGCCCTGAGACAAGATTTATTATATGCTCACTGCCTTTGTTTTCAACCTCTTTCTGCAATATATAAAGCTGATGTTTAAAGAAATGAACTTTTATTATACCTGTGCACTAAAACCTACAATAAGCAAAAATTATAATATGAAGACATTTACTAATTTAATGACTGTATCAAATAAAATGATAATTTGATTTCTTAAAAGTTGGTCCTCCAAAATAATTAACAAAGTAGCATGATACTAAATATCTATTTCTGAATATTTTGCTTAAAAATTAACTTTAAAAAAACTGATTAACAAAGTAGCATCATACTGCATTATGAAATATATAGCATTACAACCATAAAAATCCAATTATATACAATACCGTTGATTGATCACAGTTATGCTACCATTAATTGCCTTGCAAAATCTATATCTGAAGTCATTAATAAGTAAATGAACTCATTACTTATTACCAAATTCATCCCACTTACAAGTTCTGACTTTTTGAATTACTCAGGGATACAGAATATTTGGTATTACTTAAAAAATCTATGTTACAAATGGACTTTAACTTTCCCAGTGTCAACTCATCAATCAGATAAGAATTAGGAAACATAATTAGGGATAGAATGCATATATCAAAATGTTCTATTTGTCTGAACCCATTTTAATTCTGAATGATTACAAATACTGGTAATACTGAGCAGACAGGAGCATAGTTGCATTTCAAAATTTAGCAGTATAATGTCTTCTTAAGGCATCTCTAACAGCATGGTTCCTCTGCCAGTCACAGGGTAACCAGAATTTTAATGACGGTTTCTACACAGCATTCTAACAGCTGAGACATGACCCAAGTTAGCATTTCAATGGATAACAGCACTCCACGTAAAGCTAGTAAATTTTAAACTGAAGATCACAAAACTAAATCTTTAAATAAACTGCACAAGATCTTCAAGAGACAAATGATACAGAAAACAGGCTTCAATGTAACTTTAATAGCCGTCCACTGAAAAAGAAATCTTGTACAATGGCCGTTGGCTGTTGTTGACTTCTAAAAACCAATTTTACCTCAATTTATTATTTTCAAAGATTCTAAAACAATTATTACTGCTTTATCTCTTAAAACTATTAATATTTTAATAGCCTCTAAAATATACAAATTATCCAGAAAAATATTCACCAAAATAGGCAGTTCCTTTTGGTTGCTGGAATAATGACTATTTTCTTTTTTACCTCTTTGTGTATATTTTCCAGACTTTCTTCCATGAGCATGCAATAATTTTTACAAGCACATGTTGTTTAAATAATTTTAAATAGGCCTACAAATATTTATTAAATATATACATATATGGTTTTCAAAAAAGCCACATGGCCAGAAATTACAAAGAAACTAAACATTATTAAGACAGAAATCATCACAAGATAAAATGAGAGAAGGAAAGCCATACATGTGACTCAGAGCAGTTGCTTTCAAATCCATCAGTGCTACAAATAAACATCTCATGAACTTCCTTCAGAAGAATTTTAATCAAGATTACTCAACTATTGATTTCAACATTGCTACAACTGAACAGTAAAAATTAAACTACTCCCTTCTGCTCTTCATGCACAATCTGATTTGAAAGGTATGTATGTACACACACACGCACACGCACACACACACACACACACACACACACATATACACACACCCGGGCTTGCTACTAAAATTCTGACAGGGTAAGTCCCCAAATTGCCTTTTACACTAAAGCTCAAACAGTTGTCTGTCACTGCTATTACAGGGAGTAATCCTTGCAGCTGTAACTGTTTGAAATGCAGCTGTCTCCTTGGCATTCTCTCCCCACCCCCACTCACCCAGCACTTCTGTTCTTGCTACAATAACCTTAAAGAGCATTTTACAGGAGGCTTAGCCCTGGCTGAGGGCACTCTACAGCGTGACCAAGAGAACATGGAAACACGATTCATTAGACACGCCTGGAGTGATAACAATGGTGCTGCTTCTTGCTGCCTTTCATTTCGTACATCAGGCTGAGACTAATGCATTCTCGTTACACAACAAGCACATTTATAGACAGGAAAAAACTGTAATCACCTTTGATTAAGAGACAGCATATTTTTCCTATATGAGCCGCCAGCCATACTGACATAGTAATTATTTTTTAACTGACAGGTTAAAATAGTAAATGTAACAAAAATAACATGCAGTGGGGAGAGAAAGAGAGGAGAGAGAAAAGGGAGAGAGTAGGGGAGGGAGAAGGAGGGGGTAGGGAGGAGACAGAGAGAACAAGAGAACAAGAATGAATGAACCACAGTACTACGAAGCCCAGGTGCACAAGGGGCTCTTAACTGTGACCCCATCAGCTGCTGGAGACCTCGGTGCTCCGGCTTGTACTTTGGCTGGGTAGTGCATGGCAAGTTGGTGAGACACTTATGAGCCAAGCATATTCAGTACAGTCAACTCTTTAGAGGTAGAAATTACAAATTATGGTGTCACTTTAACTGTGATTAATACTGACCTAGCTTCTCACCACCTCTTTCATCACAAAAGTACAAAATTCAACAGCAGTATCAACCCTTTTTTCTATTACTTTTACTACAAATTAATTTGTTCTTTGCTTTTTCTGTTATCTAGTTTTACTACAAAATAATTTGCTTTACACAACACAGTAAATGATAGAAAACCTGGTTTCTGATTTAACAGTTTAAGATATGTACTTCTGATAAAAACAGGAATGTAAAATAATTGTATCAGTTTATCACTATGCCCAATACCATCAATCATTGCACCTGGTGAAGGTTTCAAGTATAAATATCAAAGCCCTAATTTAAGCTAGAAAAAGGCATACACTTTATTATAACACAACATGCAAAGTCCATCTTGTTCCAGGGTTTTAAAAATTGAAGTCCCTCTCCACATCCTCACACCATCGCAGCCTTTTGTGAGCTCATTTCTATAGTTTGTAGCATTTAGTAGATGACAAGAAACAAATGTCTGTCAGGAATCAAAAGTTTAGAGTCAAACCCAACTATCAGAAGGTATATATTGAAGGGTAGCAAATTCTGTACAATTAAACAAATTTTAAATGGTCTCTTTTTTAAATTTTTTAATAATACTACTGAGTTGTACTACAAAAAAGTTGCACATGTAAAAATTTGTTAAACCAATAAACAAGAAAATAAAAAATGTTAGGCTCATGAGACTTTAACACCTTAAATAGCTTTTTAAAAATAGAGCTGCAATTTATACCAGTAATAAATTATGTTAGCGCCCTCTAACAGGAGTGAGGATTTGGTTCAATCTGCAGCACAGGCAAAAACACAAATAAATGAAAAGGTTATGCAGAAAAAGCAAATTTTTATAAAAAAAATACTTGCACACTTTTAAGCTGCTAGATTTTAGACCATGATAACACACCAGTTTAGAAACCAAAATGTCTGCAGCTCCTGCTGATGCATCTGTACAAGGACCACTGGACTCTAACATGCACCTGAAGAGTGCTGTGTATGCTGGAATCTAATGTGTGCTCCATTATATTAAAAATACACAACTTTAAGTCCTTTTGTCATCTGGAATCAAACAACAAACTTATTAGAGGAGACAATATCTACACAATTTTTACCTATAAGTACACATCTTCTCTTATTTTGGTCTTTGTACTGAATTAAATCATGCTTCGCCCAGCCCCAAGTTAACCACAGGCTTTCCCTTTCTTCTGTTTGAAGAAAAAAATTAATCTCACCATTATCAAACAGAACACCACACCAAAAAACATATTTTTTAATAATTTAGTTTAGACTGGTGTGACGGTGCACGACTGTAATCCCAGTGTTCTCGGAAGCAGAGGCAGGAAGGATCACAGTTCAAACCTAGTTGAGATGACAGTAAAATGCTGTCTCAAAATTCTTTAAAAAGAGGAGACTGGGGAAATAGCTCAGTGTGAAGGCCCTGGGTTCATTCCCCAATACCACCACCAAAAAAAAAGTTTTCCCATATGAATTTCTAGTAATTAGAATCTCGATGGAATAAAACTATTATTTTTCACTTTTAAAAGCCACAGAATATAACTCTCCCTTTAATTAGTCTGTTTTCTACTGCTATAGCATAGTATCTTAGGGTGAGAACTTTATAAAGGAAAAGTGATTTATTTAAACACACAATTTTAGAGGCAGAAAACCCAAACAGCATGGTGCCAGCTCTGGTGCAGTGCCCTGACTGCATCACGCCACCACAGACGGCACCGCAGAGTGCATGGGAGGAAAGGTGATATCATGACACAGGAAGCCAGATGGAGTAGACAGGGCAGCCTTACTCTTGCACAACAACTCTTACAAGAACTAACCAGGCTCCCACAAAACTACTTTAATATCTTTTCTCTAAAGGCAAAGCCACAAAGACCTACAGAACTTCCAGGAGGATCCACCTCTGAGGGCTACGTCTTAACATGAGCACAATAAGGACCACGGTTCCAGCACACAAAAACTTAAAAGGACACACTCAAACCACAGCATCCAAGTGTTCAAAATTCATTTGAATTTTTCAAATGAACTCTCTGTGGAACTTTATAATAATTTATGTTCTTCAATGCAAATACAACCTACTAGAGAGAAATAAAAAGTCCCTCAGTCAGTTTTCTGTAAACTGACTGTAAGTTCTCTTTATCCTAAACTTAGGATAAGAAGTTTCCAACTCAGCCAGGCATGGTGGCGCACACCTGTAATCCCAGCACCTGGGAGGCTGAGGCAGGAGGATCACTGTGAGTCTGAGGCCAGCCTGAGCCACATAAGCAAGTTCAAGGTCACCCTGCACTACATAGTGAGACCCTGCCTCAAAAATACAAAAAAAGCAAAACAACAAAAATAAGTTTCCAACTCACAAGCAAAAAAAATTACAAATACTCCAACACTGCCAACATTTTTACTTCATGTGGGGTGTTATGAAACTAGAGTATTCCTTCACATTAACACAATTCAATATGAAAAGGCCACTACGTTAGGAAAATCAGTTATTTACACAGTGGTCGGAACAAGTTCAATCTTACCTTCTAAAACTGGCTACAATGTATTTTGATTGGAAGGTTAGGTGACCCAGTAATTTTAGATAATACATGATCTGGTTAGAACAAAACTGAGGAATTTCAATAACATGGGGCAGTGGTTTTCCCCTGTGATCCTTAGCATGTCAGCATCCAGTGGAAGAGCCCTGGCCAGACTTTCTGGCCCTTTTTACCTCCACATCTTAACTGGTATAGTTGCAGTTCTACCCAGTTACAATTTTATCCATTATAAAATATTATAAAGTTCCACAGGGAGTTCATTAGAAAAATTCAGTATAATGTGTGCCTATAATCCCCACACTCTGAAAGAATAAGGCAGGAGGACTGCACATTTGAACCCAACCTCACCCTCTAGTGACTGTGTGAAACCCTGGGTCAAAAATTACAAAGTAGAAGTAGAGGCCAGGAGTGTAGCTCTCTAAAAAAAAAAGTAAAAGAGAGATGGGAGGAAGGGAGAGAGGGGGAGATAGGTAGATATGAGAGTTTTATAAAGAGGACAGAGTTCCAAACCACTAGAAAAGGCAATGTAAACAGCACCAGAATATTAAAAAGCCTGGCCCACCAGCACTGCTAAATAGTGCACTGACTCTGTTTCTTTCATCGCAATTCTACTTTCTTTGAGATCCTTTCCAGCTCTCAAATTGTGTGTTTCTAGTAAGATGCACTACAATGCAAGAAAGCTTTCCAAGACAGAGTCTGAAAATTTGAAGTTTACAGAGTTAAATCCTAGCCCATCTACTACTCATTACAAAACTCAGAACACAAACCAACATTAAAGCATTTCAAGTTAAATTATTATAGACAGCTAAATTAGGTAAAAATATAATCAGTCTGACAGGGCTAGGCCCTTGGGGAAGTCAATACAGAGGATAAAAACATTACAACGGTGGCCGGCAGCACCTCTGTTGGAGTCCAGGCCTCAGCATAAAGACAAAATGGCCAGCCCTACATGCCTCCCTGAGAAATAAACAGTAAATTAACATCACTCACCCAGGTGGGTACCTAAGACCCTTTGATTCCTCTCTTCCTAAAAGGTCCTAGTTCTTTCCACATGCACTTGCTGCATGACCTGCTTCTCCATTTGATCAATGTTACTTAAATGTCTACATTTGTAATCTTACTCATTGATCATACTTTGACCCACATTGCATTCATCTCGTGATTTTCCCTACAAAACTTCCTCTGTAAAGTGGGATCCACGTCAACTCATTTTTCGGGTCCCCTTCTGTGTCTCAGGAACACACTCACTCTCTCTCTCTCTCTCTCACTCTCTCGCTCTCTCAATAAATATTTCCTACTCTTAACATCTATTGTTCCTTAAAACTCATTCTTTGGCTCGGGGCAACACAAACTTGGCATACCTGATATATAGCAGGTTGGGAGTCAGATGTATTCCCCCACATCAAAATCAGCTTTTTCTGATGAACAAACCTTAGAAGTGATCGATCATTTAAAATGATTTTTCATGCAGGAAAAAAAGGGTACATTCCAAATAATGAATTTATAAATTTCCTTTTGTAACATACATATTCTTTGGTCATACTATTCTTCCAAGGTTTAAAAACTAGCTACATTACAAAGTATAACAGTCAAAAAGTATTTCAGAGGGGGAAAGGAGAGCGTGTTGATGGTGGAGCATTTGGGCAGCTTCTGGCTTGTCTAATATTTCTTGGAGAAATCATTAGGTACGTGGTGTTTAATAATTCATTTATTTTTTGTACAATTTTCTGTTGTAACTCACAATTTTTAAACTCTGCTCCAAAAACAAAAGACACGTATGAAATAATAAAAGTTATCACCCACTCAGAACAAGTTAGTAACTCAGATAATAATGAAAAAAGCCTAAAGAAGAAATTCAGTAAACATATAGACAGGGCTTGGTCAGAAGACATATCAACACTCTGTGAAGGACAGATACTGTTGTTCAGTTTTCTTTTAATTCAGCCTCATCAAGAAGGAAGCTCTTTAAACTGTGTACTCTCCCCACTTTCACTCCAGGCTCCACAAGTCCCTTCTCTATGAGTCAAAGTGATCTCTGCAAAACTTCAGTCTCACCATGGCACACGTCCCACACTCCTCACCCTGCTTCCCCGGTCCCAGGGCTCACTTCCATCTGCTTTTCCACCTCCCAATTTTATACCAGTTGCAACAGCATGAGCCTTCTATTTCTCTGATATACTGAGCTCAGCGACTCTGCCTTCCCCTCTTCTGTGTCTGACTGACTAGTGCTCTGCTGCGCCTCCTCCGAGACTTTCCCCACTTGGCCCCAGAGTCTAAGGAGCACTTTCCCACTAACTCATTTTCTCATCCATTGCTTCGCTGCGTACAACTACAAGAAAATATTCATTTATTTGTCTATTCCGTCTTCTCCTCGACACAAAGAATTTCAGTACTGTACCTACAGGGGCAAGGTTAATCCCTGTGTACACAGAACCTTCCACAAAGAAAAAGAGTGGGGCTGAGAAAAAAACATTCAAAGTGGAGCAGAACACACCCTACTACCAAAGTACAATTGCACGTATCTGTGTGTGCCTTGCTCGTGCTAACTACATGCTCTGCCTCCAAGTTACACCACCAGCCCTGTTACTCAATTTTTGAAACACAAAATTATATATAACATGGCAGCACAGTATGTCTCTAAGGATTTTATATCATGTAAAAGAGAAGACACACTTCTGTAAAAGGATTAGTTTTTTTTTTCTACTCATGATTTAAAGAAAGTTGTACGTTCTCAGAACTGAGATTTTATGCTATTACCAGGAAAATCAACTGGGGTTATCAATAAAGAAAGCATAGTGGTGTACATCCATAAGCCCAAGCTACTCAACAGGCTGAGGCAGGAGGGTCCTAAGTTCAAGGCCAGCCTGGGCAACTTAGTAAGACCCCATTATAAAATAAACATTAAAATACTGTGGGGATGCATCTCTGGCAGAGCTACTTGCTTCACATGCATAAGGCCCTAGGTTCAACCCCTCATATAAGAAAGAGAAGGGTAGAGAAAGAAAAGGTTTCTGTAGAAGTACATATCAAAGAAGTGATGAAGCTAAGATTTTATTTAAATTCTAAATAATTAGCAAGGTTAGAAGGACTAAAAATATTACTGAGGAAAATAAATCAAGAAAATAGCTCAAATAATAATACAGTGACATTAACTAAAATAATTTAAAACAAGTATCATTATGAATTGATGTATTAATGTGTTAAGATCGACTTCAAATTATAAAACTTCTATCCCAGTATGACTTTAGAAACAGAATTAACTCCTCATCTCTCTTACACAGTTAATTCCAATTAGCAACCCTATAGACTAACCTATCCTATAACACTGTCCTATCATAATCTTCTCTGTGTTTGGAATAATGGAAGTAAAGTTGCACAGTTAAGGAGTGACTTTACATTATGTACTAAATCTACACTCTGTACTAATATAGCTACATGTACATAAGAACTGAATATATATGTTACTTGTTCTATTTTGTTAAGTAAAATGAACCTAAAGTCATTATGTATTTGTCATGAGACAATCTATAAAAGCACAAGAACCTTTTATTTTCCTTAGTAAAAGAAACAATGCAAAAAATATGTAGGAAAATAATATAGAGTCATTTCTGTGGAAATTTTATCAATTTTATGTGATTGTTTTTTCCTAAAAAATCCACTTCAAAACAATTATTCTCAAATATATTGTCTCTGCTTTGTTTGTATAAACCAAATTTTTGTAATTCTAAGCAATTTTAAAAATTGAATTTTTGGTTTTTAATCAAGTATAATTAAGGCACATGTGAATCAATATGTCTAATTTGACAGACAATATTTAACAGATTTATTTATTTGAGGACAACTCAAGTATACTCGGGATATATATTACTAAAATCTCCATTTTTCAACACAGCTACTTAAAAATGAAGGTGAAAAGAGAAAAGGAAAAGCAATGGTTCTTTTAAATGGACCAGACAACTATTCACCTATCCACATTCATTTTATATCCTTCATTTGGAAAAAAACCAAGTCCCTTTCTAAGTTTCAATTAGTCATACACTGTTTAATTTTTTTTCTCTAACCATTTTACCCTTTTAAAGGTGAAGTTGTCAAAGCATATAATCTACAGAAAGTAATTTAGAAGTAGATTTTTACCTACCCAAACCAGACATTATACCTAGCTAATGGAGAATCTCTATTATAAAATAAGACTATCCATAAGATACAAAGGATCACCTCATAATCTTTACCTCCATGGTGGTCACCAAAAGTTCAGAGCACCACTCAGGACAGCATCAATGCTTTTGACTAAAAGGTCTTGGCTCTTAGACCTTAGCTGACCCTTCCCGTCACCTCTCTAAACATCTATGACTTTCCAGGCAAGAAACCATTTTCTTAAACTCACAAACAACCATCTGAACACAGTCTACTTGAAAGTGGTAACACGAGTATAAATTAAAGAAAAATATTCTTGGCCACAGCGTAGTAATAGGAGAATGTTTTATACTTGCTTTACTTTAGTTCAGACTAAGAACAATTATTTTAAAAATAAAACTCTACACATTATGCAGTTTCAATTTTCCCACTGTTCATTTTCTACAACAATCTAAGTATTGGAGAAATTGTTGGTACCCAAAATCTCATTTTCAGAAAAATGTATCTTGATAACCTGCCTAGTTTTTCTGAAAATATAATGAAAAGGTAACGATATCATAACCTGAAAAGCCATTTTAGAAATGAGCAAGTCAAGCTTGTCAAAAGGCCAGAAAGGACTTTCTGGAAAGAATGATAAGCATCTTGGAATCTCACTACTTCTCTCACACACTGAGTTCCAATCTGCAGCCTTTTCTGTCGGAGCCAAAGCACTTGATGGATGTAATAACAGATGGATCACTGTATCTGCCAACTTCCTGCGATGTACTGTATGGGGACTGATAATTTAGTGACTACAGAGGTCCTACAACAGACAATACAAGCAATGCTGGCATTCAGCAAGTAGCTGCATGCCGCCTTTGATGGTCTGGAGGTGCTGAATGTAGGCGGATTAGTGCACAATATGAACTTTGTGCAAGTATCTAAGTCATTCTAAAAAAACACATTACTCAAATATCTTCTTAGTTTCATGACCAGTTTTATTTAAAAAAGAAAAGACACATTAACGTTTTTTAAAGTATCTACTATGGGCTCAGTTTTCAGGTTTCATAATCTCGGCAAGTATGTTCAGCAATGTCCCTGGACCTATCCGTTAAATGGCAATGGGATCTACACTCAGTTGTAACAATCAAAAACTGTCTCCAAACATTGCAAACACAACCTCAGGGACATAATCACCCTAATTAAGAACCCCCAGGAATAGATAGTTTTTCTACTCTAACGTTTATTCGAGCAGAAAAAGGAATTATTAGGAGAGGGAAGTACTTATGGAAATTACACACAAAATAATCAAACACTATCTAATCGGCATATACCCCTAAGTATGTATTACTTTAAAAATAACCCATTTGAAAAATGGAGTAGACAAAATGTTCCAGCATAGGGAACTGGAAAGGCAATTTCCATTAACTAATAAGTAGGAAATAAATTTAAGCAAAACAGAAGAAAAATTCCACAGCTCTGCCACAACACTGTTTACACTGATACTATCATCAATCTTCATCAAATGAACAGCATTAAAAAATAAACTGCATTATGCTGGGTACTAATTTACAGAATTTTCAACTTTAATAGATGCTTAGAAATGCAACTCTTGATTGAGGGAGGGGACGTAAAAAGAATTAAGATGTGTTATGTACATTGTACAACTCTCCATGATGACTGTAATTGTTACGTACTACAAACTTGTACTACCAAAAATAAAAGTTAAAAAAATGAAACTCTACATTTTAGGTTGTTGTTTATGCGTTCATTCAAAATCCCACGGCAAACACATTTCAGAAAGACTGTTACCAAATTAAATCCGGCCATGTTATTTTATCGGCGCATCTCTGAAACCTGCTACATTTACTCACATTACTGGAGAGTGGAGTAGTTTTTCAATGTTGCAGCAACTCTAATGTAATGTTATTCTCAAAGTCTATACCACAAAATCTCTAAAAATATTGTTTTAGGACCTTCACAATATTAGCATTTGGAGTAAATGTGCTATAATCAAACTAAGTATGCTATTTGCACATGAAAACATGGTCTCATTTCTTTCAGCCTGCTTTGTTTGCAATTTAACTATTGCCAACCCTGAGGTACAAGGTGAAAAGAAGGCGAAAAAAAGCAGACTAACTGGAAGAAATGAACACAACATGACTTGCCGCTGCACAGTTGTGATTCTTTTTTAGGAAAAATTAAAACTGAAGTAAGTTTGGTTTATGCTGTTAAAACAGACACAAAGAGAAGGACCCTTGGTAATGTGATAAAAGGAACACAAGTGAAGGAGCACTACGCCCCCTAACAGAAGGCGCTAGCAGTACAGGGGAGGGGAAACCCATTTCCGAGTTTCTACAGTTTTTCCTCTCCTTCCTAGAGCTCTGCCTCTTTCTTGGTACACAAGCAACCTTTATTTTACTTCTAAGGTGCAACCACAAAACAGCACCTTATCCTGTCAGTCAGCACTGCCTGGAAGACCAGTGTTCAGCTCCCTTCTCCTCTTGCCCAGAGAACTTAATCTAAATGATTTTAAAAAAAAGTTTTAACAATGTGGAATTCACATTTTAACAATGTGCATGGAGAAGAGCTGGATCCAGCATGACTGTAGACCAAGCCTGCATAATCCCTATCCTGCTCAAAAAGTACCACACACACACACCCTGAAACTATGGCAACTAGCTTCTAGATACCCATGCAGATAAGCCTCTGAAGTAGTTCAGTCAGTTTGACACACTGTATTTTCTAAAGTTGGCTATAACAACATTTTCCATCCTGTAATGCCTAATGTCCAAGGAATCTACCGTCTCAGAGTAATTCAATACTTTACAAATAAACAGAAACAACTATAGTAATTGACACTAGCTGTGCAGTCCTATAATCTGGATTATAAATTATAGAGAAACAGTATATTGACAGTGGAATAGCTGAATTTTAAAGCCACATGATGTTATTTCTAAGCACACTGTACATAAGATTCAGTGAAATGAAACGCTTTACAATAATAATGTGAGAGAATTTTGTGAAAATACTATGATACAATAGAGAAGATACAGAATACTAGCTCTGACACACAAACTGGCTATGTGGTTTTAATTCACATATGTGTCCTTTCAGCAAGAATCTACTCCACGCCTGTAACGTATCAAGTTTTATTCTACAGACTAATACAGGAGCAAATAAAATGGGTTTTTCAAAAACCTTTCAGTTTAGTTTAAACAGGCAGATTACACAGTAATTTTATTACATAAAAATATTCCAACTCATGTTAAATGCTATGTAGACAAAAGAATAAGAGGCCAATGGGAGTAGGATTAAGATGTTCTTTCATAAGCTGGGACAACAGTTTTAAAACAAGACCCCAAATTCTGACACACTTCCTATTCAGGGGTAGCCCTGTATCTGTTTCTCTTAAAAACTAAAGGATTTAAGATTGCTTCCACCAAGGAGTAAGATATAAGTGACATTATGCAAGCTCTAAGACTAGGTTACAAAGGCCATGTAGCTTCCACCTTGTTCTCTAGCATATTGGTTCTGGAAGTCCCGATATAGTAAGTCTGACTATTCTGAGCCCACTATGTTGAAAGAATGATCAAGGCATACAGAGAAGCTAAGCCATCTAGAGAAGCTACTTGTAGAACTCCAGTCAACAATCCCAGCTCATCCTGGCCTTCACATGAGTCAGGCAGTAAGAAAACCTCCAGATTATTTCAGCACCCAGCCATTCAACTGTCTTAGTTTTCCCAGATGAGGCCTCGACATCTGGTGCAAAGCCAAACCATATCCGCTATCTCCTTTCCACCTTGATGACCTATAGAACCTGTTAACGTAATTAAATGGCTGTGGTTTCACACTCCTAAGTTCGGGGTGGTTTGTTACATGGTAATGGACAGCTGGGGTTAAGGGAAGATCACTCCACAGAGGTAGCATGAGCTGTGAGGCCCAGTCCTGTCAATGAGCCAGGGTCGTAAAATGTGAGAGAAAGGCTCCCACAAAAAGGCAGAATACCAAGCACAAGCCGCTGAAGCAGGAAAGAACATGGCAGCATGAGTTAAATCTATCAGACAACAGGAACTGTGTGACGCACAGATTTGTAATCCATGATAACTTATTTAGAAATTATTTTCAATTTTTGAAAAAGCCACTGTCATGTTTTAAGTAGGATAATTTTTCAAAAATCTCTTTGGCTAGTGGGTGCTTCTGGACTTTAAATGAGGAAACCAAACTAAATCTGCTGTGATTTCTTTAGATCTACCATGCAAGAAATCAGTACTTCTCCAACTGGGGCTCTGGCAAATCCTTAAGCCCTCCACAACACATTTATTTCTCATTTCCATAAAACTGGGTAACCTTTCAAAATTAATATTTGAGTTCATCAGAATGACCTCTTCATAACTGAACACCACCACACAATTTCAGCTTTATGTTTACAAGTGCAGTTCCCACTCCAGGGCTAATAAGAAAAGAACACAGACTTAGTGTGTTTGTTATGTGTGTGGGTATGAGAGAGAGACAGACCCGTTCACACCAAATGAGGGCCATGTGAGCTGCAGCTGCTGCGCCAAAGCCAGCTTTACAGGGGCTAAGACAGGAGGAAATGGTGCAAGAGGTGAGTCATCACACCTTCCACTATAATGCAGGCAGGCCAAAATTAAAGAATTTGTTTATAGGCAGACAGTGAAATGTACACTTCAAGTAAACATCAGGTGGCATATTATGTCTTTAATCTGTATGTTTACCAGTTAAATATTTAACCTATAAAATGATTTGTTTTCTAATTATTTAATAGAAGCTTGTTATTTATGCTAAGTCAGTGGTATTTAATCTCTGAAGTATCATATAGTAATAACAGTGACTATAAATGGACGGCCTCCACAGGACCATATAACACACTACGTGCACATTTTCATGAATGTTTGATTTTCCTGAATACACTTACAATCAGATGATTCACTGAGAAAAGGAACTGAGATATATCATGTGCATGTCCCAAGTCCCTTCAATAAATGTAAATATTATGTACTACATGTTGTTTTGTTTGTCTTTTTTTATTTTGTTTTTGTACTTTTCTCTCTAAAATAAAAAATAAAAATTTTTAAAATGTACTAGTAAAGAAAATTATCTAAAAAAAAGATCCATGATCCATGCCAATTATTTTAAATTAGAGTAAGACAGGGCTGGGATATAGCTCAGCAGCACAAGCGCCTGCCTTGGCAAGTGTAAGGTCCTGAGTTCGACCCCTAGTACCAAAAAATAAAAATAAAAGAGTAAATTAGAAGAAGACAAGTAAGGTGACTCCTCAGCAAAAATAATCAACATTATCTTGAAAGAACTGTGTGTTCTAAAGTCTAGTCTTTTCCTTCTACTTCTGCCTTTACGTGGCTAAACCCTTTTCATTTTATAGAATCCAATTCAAGCATATTTCCCTAAATAGACATTTTCAGTTGAGTTCAAACTCCCTTGATACTCTCTAAACTCTCAAGAGACTATGCACACCGTTCTCACACATGCTGCCTGGCACAGTCAGCTATCTTATGCATACATCTTGTCACTGAGATAAATGAGGACAAGATGATAATGCCAGTGGTGGTGCGCATGTGATGACGCTAACAGCAGCAGTCATCATTTACTAACTGGTAATTTATGTTCCAACCACAAAATTCATTCCCCAGAATACCATCACAAGGTAAATATAATCTTCACTTTACTAACAAGGAAACTGATGCAATAGGAATTATGCATTTTTGTCAAGGCAACAAAGCAAATGAATGAGCTAGAACTGGAAAACTTTGTTCTGTTTGTGACACTAGTACTAATCAAAGAATGAGCCTTTAGAAACTCTTAAGAACTCCAGGATGTATGAAAGTAAAAATTCTCAAGAACCCCAAGTTACACTAAAACCCCAGGGAGTTTGAGAATCTATTAAAAATCTTCCCAAGTATATTTTTACATGCAGTGAAGATTAAGGAACAGGCTGTATCAAGGGCTATTTAGCCTCCATTTAGAATGTTATTTCTAAGAATACAGACAACTTACATAGTACTTCTTTGTCTAAAAAAGCATAGTATTATATATATTAAGAGTTCAATAAATGCTGGATACCATACCTTCTTTATGTTTATTTAAGATCTACAAAGACCTAATTATCCCACAAAACCAGTTTTAGGAAAGTCTCATTCTGTAGGCATTTACATCTTAGACTTAGAAAAAATACAATTTCAAGAGTTTTCAAGAACTTCTTACATATCAGGATTAGTTTCCGACTTCAGAGTACAGGATAGAGCGTAAAATGGTAGTACCGCTCAAGGCTTGCAAAGAAAGTGAAAGAATCAAAGACACCTCTTGGGTGGTCCTTGGAGCTCCCTCTCATTGAGCTCTTCCACCAGAGAGACGAGGCCAAGTTGGAATGTTCACAAAGCTACTATGCTTTTGTAATGGTTCCATCTAGCACTTGAGTTTTATGATTCAGTGAGGTGGGTGGTTAGTTAAGCTGCTGATTTCCCACAGACATTTGTTTGTGGCCATCAGGACAAATCTGGGGAGGCTCAATTAACACACATCTGACCTTGGTCAAGTCATAATTCCTCAAAAAAAAAATCTTCCATATTGTAACCTACCAGAAAATTTCAAGTAAATGTTACTAGCTGGCAAGGAAAGGTAGGAATGCTTTATTCTGCAGCATTTTTTGATTTTAATTTGTTCTGATTAACCAATATCTAAGCTACTAGAGTTCAAAATATTTTAAGATATGTAAAGTCAGTTATTTAGGACATTTTCCTTAGTATTTAAAAAGAAAAGAGAAAAAAAGTTTTTGAATCAAATCACCCTTAAATGCCTATTACCAGCAACTGTAAAAATTTAGAGCAATTAACACATTCTGTTAATGATGAACACCAGAAAAGCACAATACAACTGAGACATATCTCTGGATCCTATGAATCCACAAAGATCAGCACCACTCTTTTAACAAGAGGACATGAAGAGGAGACAGCTATAGGTGAATCACTGAGCATTCAGGCGAGACACTGCACATTCACTAGCACAACACTGTACCCATGACATCACAGAGTATGCCCCTCAAATTTTAGCTATGCTAACATTTCAAAGTTTGAAAAAAATAAATTTTATAAGCTATCTTCTACCGTACTGTTGCATATACTAAAAGAAATTACAAGACGATTCCATGATGACTGACAAAACCTTGCTAGGTCTGCCACATTGCCCTCACTAGGAAAAGAGGCATCATAATGTAGGTTTCTGCTTTTAAAGCGGGGGGGGGGGGGGGGATATCTCAGTCTCTAAAGGAAATATTGCCATTCTGAGATCAGTATCATAATACCACCAGAGGTCCCAGGAAATAGCCTGTTATCTAAAGTCAAAGCTAAAAGGTTGTGTTATACATTTTTTAAAAAAGATAAATGACTCTCCTATAACCACCATAAAATGTCATTTTAAAAAATACTTTCCCAGTGGGGCTTGGCAGTGCATGCCTATAGGCAAGATCCTGTCTCAAAATAGAAATTAAAAAGGGCTTTGTATATAACTCAGTACAAAGGCCCTGGGTTCACTCCCCAGTCCTGAAGGCAAGAGGGTAACAGCCAATCTAACTAAATTCCATAAGGGTAGAGGACATCTCTTGTATGTGCTTTATTTTATATAGCACCTCAAAAAAGTACTATGTTTAATGAATATTTGCTAAATAAATAGAGGCATGAACTATCACTGCTTCCAAAGGACACCTGAAACAATTTAAGCATACTTTCTTTTTACAATGAAAAGGAAAATTTGTACAAAGTGGACAAAAGACATACTTCCTCCCCTTTCCCAGTATGCTCTATTCTCATTACGTTGTTCTTATTTTCCTCTAGAGGATTTACCATCAATCTAATATACGATATATTTAAGAGTGTTCACTGTTTATCTCCTCACCCCACTACCGTCTAGAAAGTAAACTTAAAGAAGGCAAAGATTTGCTGTTTCAAGCTTGTATCATTAGAACAGCCCCTGGGGACAGAGTAAACATTCAATCACTATCAGCTGAATCCATCCTCAGGGTTCAGTATTAGTGTTCCCATTTCCTCCAGCAATGGTGCAGCTATAGCGGTCAGGAGACAAATGAGTAAACTGAATGAATGGATGAACAGATGAAAGCATAAAGGTACAGAAAGGAAAAGAGCACAAGAGAAAGAAAGAGGGAGAGAGGAAGAGGAAGGAGAGAAAGAGGGAGAGGAGCCAAGGAGGGAAGGAGAGAGATTTTTGTCCCTCATAAAATGTTCTTCAAGATCTGTAACACAGCAGGCACCTGGAAAAGGGCTCGTCTAAGGTAGTAAACACATTCAAATCTTACCACAAAAAGGACCCAGAAAAGCAGGCAATTACTACTCTAAACACATAACCTTCAAAGCAACTGGTCATCACTGAAGATAAATATCTCTCATGCAGCAAGTGAGAACCAATTCGGCACTGACTTAGAAACTATCATATTACTCACACCATGTCCTGAAAGAACTGAAGTTATTTCAGGGAAGTTTCTATCGCGTGTCATTTCTAATTTAGCAGGAAATAGTAGCTAAAGTGATACAGTCATCACATCCTAAGTGTTTACCTGCTTTGTTAGATATAAATTCCCCCTCTACAAGAACAGCCATGTCTGTTGTCCTGTTTATTTCAATTGCTAATTATTTCATTATTTGTCTACTCGGTATCACTGTTGTTTTTAAATCTGTCCTCTGACTATTAAAAACATAATCACGAGAACTGAGACAACAAACTAAGCACAATAAATAAATATTTGTGAACTGCATTTTGCAGAGATCAAGATGCCAATAAAATTAATGTTCAATCTATAACCTTATTTCTACAAAATTCAATTATCATATTAAATATCCATACCAGAACCTAATATGAAAGCAATTAAATAAGCCTCAATTAATCTGTTAATATTCTACATGCAAACCAATATTAAAGCTTTGTGTAACTAGTTACTGTAATTATATAAATGAAGGGCTACAAACATTAGGTGGCAGCAGTACACTGCATTACAGTCCTCAAACTGATTTTTTTTTCATATATGGCTATCTGACCCATTAATAAGGTTACACAAACAGCTTTGCATATAAAATATACAAAAGGCAATGAGAACACAATATAAAAACACAAAAAAGTATCCCTTTGTATCCATATTTTTCAAAGTATTATTTCCATAATAAATGCTGCAATTTATTATAACTTAACCAAAATTTTGCTTTGTCCCTACTCTCTCATATTCTACAACTAAGCAGCCAACTCAACCTTCAAAATGTTATCTAGAACATGAGCACTTCCCACAGTCCTTACTGCACACGTGATCTGCTACACCTCACCCTTCCCCTGGTTCATTACCATGACCTCTTGCCTGCTCTTCCTGCTTGTTTGGCCTTCCGCACCAAACCTATCTCCACGTGGTAGCCAGGGGGATCATTTAAAACAAGTTAGTTCACCTCATTCCTCTGCTCAGAAGCCAGTGACTTCCCGTCGCAGAGAAAGGTTCCACTCCGGTCTTCAACATTCTCCACTCACTGTCCCCACACACCCTACGCAACTTTTACCTCTCCTCCTTCCCTTGCTCCAGCCACACAAGGCCTTCATCAGCCAATCTCCACCTAAAAGCCGCTGCAGTCCTGTACTGTTCTTCTGACTGATATGCATCCCACATCTCCTTCATGACCAGGCTTAAATGCTACCTATCAGGTGAGGCTTTCTCTGACTACTCCAATATTTAAATAGCAAACATCTTCCTTCACTGCTTCATTTTTTTTTCTCCAAGTCATTAATCAGGATCTGACATACTTGCTATTTCATGTGTTTATTTCTTTACTATCTCCTCTACTAAAGCTGAAAATCTGTAACAACCAAGTTCAGTCAGTTTTTTCCATGTCTTTATTTCCAAAAGTTTAAACAATGCCTGGTAAATAGTAGCTCTCAAATATTTGTAAGCCAATGATTCCTCTTATCAAACAAGTGTTATATAGCACTGTAGTATCAGTGCTGTCCTTCCTCAAGTCAAAGACTGTATGAAAAGTCAACCTATTTTTTTACCTTTTCAAGTTTAAATATGCACAATTCATATATGTGTGTATAAAAATAAAGTGGCCCTTTATAATACATACATTTTAAAGAAATATTAGTTTAAATCATGTTGAAGTAGCCACCACTATATGTGGGAATATTGTACTTTAAAGAAAAACTAGTTTGGTAGTGTCTTTAACTATCAGAGTTGCAAGCAACCAAGCTCTTCCTTACAGCAAAGTCAAACAGGTGAATTCAAAACTGGCTGTTACACTGTATTGTATCTTTGTAGGTTCAGGCTCCATTGGCTTCGGAGAGGTAAGGAATTACAGGTTTGTTCCTAGCCAATGATTCTATAATCAGTGTTGATCACTTAATTCTGAACTACATTCGGTAGCTAACCACTGATTATGAAATGCTCCAATTTTGTTTTCTTTATTGTTTACATACTGTAGAATAAATATCTGGGCAAGAGAAAGAGATACTGAAAAACTTCACCAAAATTCCAAACATAGTACACCTACAAAATTCTCACAGGTCCTTTGACAAAATAATTAGTATTGTAGTTAACTACCTAAAATGACTTAGAAAGCATTTAAACAAAACACATATGGGAGAAAAGCACCACCAGCACTTCTTAATTATAGTATGTGCCAAGAGGATATTTTTTAACATAGTTTACTTGTACATGTTTCCAAAGAAAATGTTACAACATTCCTTGGAAAAGGTTGTTTTTGTTTTCTTTGGGGGGGGGCAGCATGAAGGGAACACACTTAAATGTGTGTCACCCCTTCTTTCCCTAAAAAGGGGATCAAATTTAATGAGGCCATATACTACTTTGCCACATCAATGCACACAAAGAGAAAATACAACCATTATCCCAGATTTGATACATGTAAGAAGTGAAATACAATACAAAATTATTCTTTGGTCACCAATTAGCTAAAACAATATGATTACAGGAACCACAGAAATTTTAGGGATACTGTACTTGGAAAGATCCCAATTTTAAATGGGTTATGTTCCAAAAAGTTCACTTGCAAATCACTGATGAAATTTTAAAATGTGTTCTATAGAAACCGGTTAGACATCTCTATGATCTTCATATCAAGAATGCTCAGTCTGTTGTTAATTATATCACATTTCGAACCATTATTAAGTGAAATAGAGATTACTTGAACACAAGCACTTTGATGCCTGCACAGTTGATCTAAAAATCAAAATAGCTACTAACTCATTACTGAGGAGGTATAACACATACTGTGTGGATACTCTAGACAAAGGGATGATTCATATCCTAGGCAGGGAAGGGTGAGACGGTGTAAGATTTCACCATATTACTCAAGATGGTCTGCAACTTAAAATGTATGAATTGTTTATTTCTGGAACTTCCATTTAAAATTTTCAGACTATGGTTAAGCAAGGGCAATTGAAACCTCAGAAAACAAAACTGCAGAGAAGAGGGGACTCTTGTATGTTCTCTGCAGCTCCAACTACTTCATGAGAGACTTCTACAGACTAGTATCATCAATAAAGGCACTTAGAACAGTGTCTCTGGTAGAAAGGAAATGTTCCATAAGTTTGTGGGTTTTGTTCTTCCTCAATATAAGCAGGCTGTGCACTGAGCCTGACAGGCAGTAAGTAGTATGCAGCAACTGAGTACTGGATGTTAACAATATATCTAAGAGACTCAATACTTTACCATAGAATAACCAATGTCTTTGCTATACTGCTCCCAAATGCATTTCGCAGCACTACTTCAATGTTTGTCCCCAGTGCTTCTCCCAGTGTTGCTACATTTAGCTCATCCCATGCCACACAGTAATATAATTACATACATGCAAGTATGTAATGTAACAGTTTTGCAGGGCACATGACTCTGTTGTCAGTATCCTAACTTCTTAATATGATCCTATTTCTTCCTATGGTATTTTACATAAAGCTTGTTTATCAATAGCATCTTCAGATCAACAAATAAAGATCTGCCTGATATGAAATAGAACAGCCAAACTTCTAAAAGACAAATTGCCTTTTGGAGGGAAGCAAGAGTTTAGTTCTATGTCTGTTATTTAATAAGGCAAAGCTAGTGTTAACCAAACTAATGTCATCCCTAAATACTGAAAGAAATCCCTTAATAAGGAATCCTTATTGTTAACTTCCATGTATATCACTATATATCCTTTAGAAAGAGACTCCAAAATATGCAAAGAGTTCCTCATCACAAGCCAAACGGTAGCAGCGCAAAGACTGCCTACCCGAGTCTTCAACAGGTGGAAGCCTGACCATCTCACCTGTAAAGGGCCCTTCCTAACCAAAGAGTCAATGATCTTTGCTGCAGCTCTTAAGATGGCTGTGGAAAAAAAATAGCACAGACTAGTTCCTGAGTACCTGTTAGTCTAAGGCTACTGAGGTTAAAAGGAAAAAAAGACTATTCCCTACATAAAGTTACGTGTTTTAGCAGCATCTTCTCTATTCTCTACAGTAGCTAACTCAAAACAAAAAATGTAATTACGTGCTATTCCAAGAAGTTTAAAAGTTTAAATTGATAAAATTCTCTGAATACCTTCAACTCAAGAAGAGTAGCATGGTCTAAGTAAAGACAAACAAGTACCAAATATCTGTCTACTATAACAAAGACAACTCTCAGACATTTACATCAGAAATACTACATGTAAGAAGAACAACAAATACAGCCTGGGGTCAATGGCCTCAGAGAAGAAATGTACACATCCTGCATATCTGAGCATTCAACCAACTGCAGAAAAGTGTATTAAATATGTACAGACATTTTCTTGTCATTATTCCATGAGCAATGCAGTATAAAGCTACTTACACTGGGTAAGTAATCTGAAGATATCAGAGTGTACAGAAGGGTGTGCACAGGTTCTAGACAGACACTATGTCATTGTATGTGAGATCTGGGCTTCCACAGGGCCCTCCGGTAACCAACATCCCACAGATACCAAAATATAGCTTTATATACATTTAACAAATATTTAACTAACATTTACTATGCAAACTGTGCTTCGTCAGAATCTCTAATTCAGTGTACCATACTTAGGTAACAAAAAAATTAAAAAAAGACAGTCAATATAAAACTTACTAAAACAGCTTTGTTGGTTTTCCTATTATAAATGAAAATGATAGCCACATTCTAATACAATGATATCATTTATCATTTCATATATCAAAAATGTAGCACTGGATTTAACAATACTTGTCTAATTTGGAAACATTACATTCAATCGAAGAATTCTGTGTTCTTCAGGTCACAGCCACAAAGTCAAGTCTGAAACTTTTTCTATTATCCTTACCAAAAACTAGCAGTTTTAAAAGGTGTGGTGAAATACAGCCATACCAATAAACATGCCTCTAAGCCAAAGAAACCTCATGCTTATAGGAACCTGAAGAAAGCAACTGCTCAGAGATCTTGACAGCATAAAAATGCTAAAGATTTCTAGATTTTAAAACAATCTATCCTTAATATACTAAACTGCAGTTCTGTTACCTTATTAGAAGGATGGAAAACTAAATCTCTTACTGTTCAAATATTTTTTACAGGGACCATGTGTTAATTTTGAGTTATAAAAAATATATTTTAAAATGACTCCTTAATTTAAGAAACCATCCTATTAGTAGTACTGGATAAAACAAAATTATTAAGTTCTTAAAATATAAATCTTTTTTCCAAGTAGCTGGGAATGGTTTCATGTTAAAAGCCATTTATTTCCATTCATTCACCCAAACACACATATGTACATGTATGCACATGCACACGTAGGCACTTATTCATATGAAAGTTCACATGAAGAAAGTATTAATGGAATCCAAATATTTCTTAAATTTCTGTCTGCAAACAACTCTCAAGCCCCACCCATCATTATATTGTTTGTTTGTTTGTTTTAAGAGCAAATCCTAAATATATTTTTTTGGAAATATACAAAACCATGCATTAAGAGTATTTCCGTAGTGGTGCTGGTCAACTTTGTTACTTTAGATTCCGTTTCTCCCCTGCGAAACGGACAGCGCAAGTGCAAGTGGCTAAAAGGAAAAGCAGACGGTCCGGAAACCTCTGAGACAACGGCAGTGGCAAGAACAACTGCGTATACAGCAGCCACCTACAGATAAGCTCACTAAGCGAGGTGTCGCAAGTTTACAAACTCTACTGAAGACCTGTTGGGGGGCGGGGTTCGATTTTGTTATTTGGGGAAAGAGGAAAAGTTAAAAAGATGGGAAAATACTGGAGTGTAGGTCATTTTCTGGTGAAAGCAGATCTCGCTTTGAGAATGTGGGGAACTGGGTTCACTGTTCACCTACCAGTCAATATCACACTTCGAAATCTTTTGTCTTTTGGTTTCCCATGTTGATTTGACCCTCAGTACAGTCTTGCCTGTAGTCTGTTCTTCTCACCACTTCCCAAATTACCTTACTAAAACAACACTTCTGATTATGTTTTAAAATTATCACTGCCTAAAATGTATAATGACTGTATACACTTCTATTTTTTCTATCCGCTAACAATCTGCCATTTCAGATAGTCTGCTTGGAGCCTATATTCAGACCTTTGCTGATGTACTGCCTAGAATAAGCCACCTCACTAACACCTCTGTGGGCTACTATGCCATGTTTTCCAATAACTCACATCCCTCCACCCACATGGACTGACTTCCCCTCTTTTCTGACTCAAGGCATTCTTGATTACTTTATATTAAAGGACCTTTTGATATCTTGGCATACTGTGGACCGGAAGTGTGATGCCCCACTAGGCTGTGAGCTCATCAGCAGGAGCTGCCCAGACTTCAACTGTCATGCTCTGCTACTGAACATGATCCTCAGTCAACTCTAGATTCTGCATGTTTTAAACAGTCAATAAATGTTTGATGGATTCACTTCACCTTCTTTCTAAGAAACATGCTTTCATACATTTTTGGTTTTTTAAGTTTTCATTTGACTGCTTATTAAAAAAAAAAAAGAGCCCAGAAAGCTGGATACAGAGGCACATACCAGTAATACCAGCTACTTGGAGGCTTAGGCTAGAGGTTAACAAGTTTGTGTTTATGGCCAACCTAAGCAACTATACAAGACCATCTCAAAATACAAAAAAGTAAAGGGCTGGAGATCTAGAGCCCTGGATTCAGTCTGCAGTACAGCAAAGAATGAGGTGGCAAGCGCGTGCTGAGAGAGCCAGCGCATGCACTTAGGCCAGTGATGGTCAACCTTTCACAGACCAACTGCCAAACTGCAACCAAAAACCCACTTATTTGTCTCAAAGTGCCAACCTTGCAATTTAACCTGAATACTATAGCTTAGGTTTAGAAAAAACTTTACATTAACATCTTTTGTTTTAAAAGGAAAACACAGCACCACTGATCGCATAGGTTTGTCACCACTGGCCTAGGCCATATCCAAACTGTCAGTGTGGAACTAAGAAGCAAGTAATTTAAAGAACAGCAGTACCTGGTATTTGTGTTAGAAGTTTATTAAACTTCTGAATTTCAAATCCCCAATATTAAGTCAGACCTTGAAGAGTGCTTAGTATTTACAATATGGAAACTGGAAAATTTAGGAGACATGAGGAATACAGATGACTCAAGCACCATGACTAAAGGCACTGAGGAAATGTTACTATGCATTTAGAATGGTTTGGTGAGTGGTAACTTGAGTGGAAAAAGTTAGATTCCTTTCATGTGTCCCTATAATGCAAGGCGCTAGTTGGCAATCAAACGTATTTGAAGTGAATGACAAAACAACATACAAAGAAAAAAAGTCCTAGGGCAAGAAAAAGGAGAGGCAGAGAGGCTGGAGAGGGGGAGTAACATTTCTTTGACGAATTACATTTTTAAAGTTTACTAACAACCCTAGTTATATAAGTTAAATTGGTACATTCATTTCCCTTGAATTAAGTAATGTATAAAATAAAATCCAAGTATGTACACTAAAGAAATGCACACATAGATCTAGCTGTCAAAAGAGTGGCTGTAACTATAAGAATATCTGCAAAGACCTAATTAGAATCAGAGCTGGCGTTGAGATCACTGAGATACCAATATGGCCTAAAGCCAAATCTGTTTTCTGGCTGACCATGCAGGCTGTGTCACTGGACATTATAACTTCACACAACATACAACAAGCCACAAAGTATCCAGTCCTCTTCTGTCTGCCTCAGGCCAGAGCCTACCTTCCCTTACAGTAGAACCAGCCTATCAACATACTCACATTTTATTATGCCAAAACCTTGGAAAGCAAATGAAGAAGGCAAAAAAGAAGTCATTTCCACCCTTGCTTCTAGTTAACATCCAGATCTTGTCATAATCTTAGTAAGCCAAATTTCTATAAGGAATGGAGTGGAAAACCCCTTAATTTCCCAGTCTGGCATTCTAAACCTCTCACAACCAGATCTGAGCTTCCATTCTGGTCTGCCTCCCATTTTATTTCTAAGGCACCTCTATTCTCTAGCTTTATTTCAGCAACTGCTCCTACAAAAGCTCCTCTGACACTTTGTCAGAATCATGTATTGTGCCTGGGACCTCCCACAGAACTAGGACACTCCATTTTCACATTTTGCATTTCCTAACATTTATTATTATCTTGGGACTCCAAACTGCAAGATAGTGAAAAAAAATTTTTTTTGATGAGTACACTAGAATTATGGAAACACATAATATTTGAAACTGGATAAATCTAGATTTGAAATCTATATCTGCTATTTCCTGGCTATGTGATCTTAGGCTGGGCACTTAATTCCCACAACTATCTTCTTTTATCCATGCAATCTATAATGTATCACTACTACCAACTCTGAGAATTAGATCTAGTATATACAGAAGCACTTAATCTACCAGACCAAGACAAGAACTCTACATGACTGCTATTACCCATGTCAACCTTGTTCTTTCTTCTTATTCCCCACAGGCCTATCACATCACCTTGCTGTTAAGGAAAACTAAAGTTACAAAGAATAAATGAGGCTCATATTTAAATTTCATCCTAACCAGGTTTGCAGCAACCAAAATCATTTGGGGGAAGAGGAGAACATTTCATTATAACATCCTGTTACTGAGAAGAAATGTTTAAAGGGTCTTCATGAAGAAGCCAATGTTCATATATAATTAGTTAAGAGATCAAAGATATCTCATTACTACAGGAATGTCAGAACTGTTAAATACCTTAAGTGGAAATACTTCTTTGTGTCCTATCTTCAAATCGCTTCCTTGATGAAAAAGTATTCTAAAAGATACCATGAAGAAATTCCAACAGCAAAGGTTAGTGCAGAGCTTTAGCAATAAATGTATATAATGGAGCCACTCTGTTACCTTGATTCTGGATTAAAACAGGGGCAGCTGTATTATGTAGAAACTTTAGAAAAATGTGATCAATCCTATGGAGTGGCTGAAAATGAGCAACAAAAAGTCATACTACACTGACCTAACTTCAGGAATAAATCTAAGCGAGTTATGGAGAATCAGAATGAATCATTGTTTTCAGAAAGTAAAATAATGTCATCTGCCTATAGTGGCTATGGAAACCATGCAAAGCAAGTACACCTCATCATTAGTTGCTAGGCGTGGTGTCAGTGCATGCCTGTAATCTCAGCTACTTGGGAGCACATGGTAGGAAAGCTATAAATTCAAGGCCAGCCTGGGCTGCTTAGTGAGATCTTGTTTCACCTGCCTGGCACATGCAAAGCCCTGGGTTCAATACCCAGGAAATAAAATAGAAAAAGGAAAACAAAAGGAGAAGTAGAAACACATTTCCTAAATTCAAGGGCTCTTTCTACATATAAAAACTCAACTTCTACTCCCTATCCTTTCTCTGTTTATCTTCTTTCACACTTTCCTCATCTTCTTTGGTTTGTCTAAGATGCCCAAAAGCTACTAGATGCAAAATCCCACTTTCTTGGACCACCTCTTCCCGGCCCCTACACATTCAACCCGAAGTGACCCCTCTCCCCAGGCTCCTGCACATCTGCACGGGCAGCAGCATGTAGCACTTGAAGGTCCTCCTCTATTTGTAGATGCAGCTGTTTCACACAGGTCCTTGCTCTCCCTCCCGGTGTGTATGGGGGGGGGGCACTTTAGATGGAACTCAAAGGTAGAGCACCTGCCTAGTATATATAGGCCCTGGGTTCAATTCCCAGCACCACAAAGTCTGTATAGAACCCCCCAAAAAAAATAAAAAAAAAAGAACCCCAAAGCAGTTGTGAAGAGTGAATACTTTGTAAATGCCTACTGATGAAAGAAGAATATAAATCAATCTTTTGCAGTCTGAAATTATTTTTAACATAATTATGGTACAGTATATTTACATTGTTTCCACTTCTAAACAAACTTTAATACCAGCAATGTTTCATATCCTGCTAAGAAGAGATAAAAAAAAAGATACTATTTAGAGATTTTTGCTTTGCTTAGTGTCAGGTTTTGTCTGCAGATAGTTTCTTCAAATTCAAGCACATGTCTACCACTCAGACAACACAAACTACAATTGGTACATTTTGTTCAACACTTAATTGTTTCTACTCTCTTATTCTCATTTACCACCTCCCTTGGGCCCCTGAAACAAAGGCACACTATGGGCAAAAGAGCCCAATCTTTTCAAAAAACCCAAGGAAATGGGAAAAAAGTTGAGGAGAGGTGGGTTGCTTCAATCTGAAAACAAATTTAAGAGAAATAATTAAATGAAATTCATGAGCATTAAAGTCTAGATAATAAGAAAATAGCCTTATTTTAAAAGTACATTCTCAAGTATAAAATATGAAAATGCCTTTCTTTTCAAAGATGTATACCGAGATATGAAATGTCAATTTGTAACATTTGCTTGAAAACTTTCAAGAAAAAAGAAAGCAAATATGGCAAAGTATTACTGTTAAATGTAGATGAAATCTATGAGGCCTGTTTAGTGTAATATTCTACATAGTTTTTCATATATTTGATATTTTTCATTAACTGAAGTCCCAACTAAAACATGAAATGTATGAGCATAGGAAAATTACTGAACCTCTCTGAGCCTTTTCTTCATTTGTTAAATACTGACAATTCAAGGCTCAAACAGTAGCTTAGTATGTAAAATAATTAGGACAATGACAACACGTAGTAATCACACAATAAATGTTAACTATTACTAACACTGGCTGAAAGGCAGAGTAAGTCAATCAAAGAGTCTTACTTTCTCCTACACAGAACTTGGGGGCAAAGGGCTAACTGGAAGAAGAGAGCCCCTCACTCACCTGTGTGCGATCTAGCATGTGCCCAGAGATTACAGTGGTAACTGCAAGCCATGGAGTGAACTAAAGAAGCCACAGCTCCACCTCCATCCGTCAGAGCGCGAGCGGAACACGCTGCCAACTGAAGAGATCACTCTCCATCATCACCTGCCACTGTGAATAACTGCACACAGCTAAAAGAAATCAATTTCCGTCACAGCAATAACCCGTTATGTCATTAATAACAAAAATCAGTTACACATACAAGAAGCACTTAAATTAAGAGTTGTATAATCTCAAAGACCAAAAGCAAGCAAGTCATTCTTCTAGAATAAAAGGTGGCCAGTATTCCAATAGCACTTCCACACAGGAAGCAAGTAATTCCTCTCTAGAAAAAAACAGACCAGACACAAAATATATACTACACCTCTGCTCCATTAAACCATTTCCCTTACAATAGAAAGTTCTGTAACTAAACAGAAGATCTTACCTTTAATATGCAAAGAGTGTACTTAACGATTATTCCTTTTCTTAAGATACATTTTCTGATAAGCACACTACAGGCTTACTTTCAAGATGGTGTTAAAAGGTTCTTTTTACCCCCAATTTAACATTCAGATAAAAAGGAGAAATAAGTAACCATGTTATTTAAAAATGGAAAACAGACAAAGTCCTAATGCATACAGACATATATGTATCAACGTGAGTGAAAGAAAAGTTACTGAATAATATATAACAACAAAAATCATAGCCACCTAGAGCACTGTTCTTGTAGCAGCAGAAATACTGATAACATTAACAACAGCTTATACTTAATGAATTTTCTATGAGCTAGGTTCTGTGTGAAGAGATTTCCATGTGTAATCCTCACACTCAATACAGTATTGTGACTTTAATTCCCCACTTTGAAAATGAAAAAATGAAATGTAATGGTTTGCCAAAGCACAGGTTGTACAGCCAGCACCAGGAAAGAGAGGGCTGTACCCAAGTTCGACCCCAAAGCCCACGCTGTTAACTGGTGACGGCAAGACTTTCTCCAGTGGGTGCCCACACCTGTAATAGACCTGGAGCTATGGCCCCGTTATTACCAAGGCCAATTAGTCGCACTGATAATTGTAAAGTTTGTACGTCCTACCACTGAATAAACAACTGTAAGCTATTTCTTGACAGTATATGTTTAAGTAAGAAAAATCGTAATTTTTTATAGAACTAATACCATGCAAAATATTTTTTCCAACATAAAGTTCAAACTCACCTTATACAATAACCTCACTGTAATTAAATGTTACTATACTCAAGTATGGGAAACTCGTGGCAATAGTGCATAATAGGCACACTGGTAATTCAATTAAAATGTCAAGCGTCAACAGAACACAAAAGACACATTCTCTTAAATTTTACTTCTTAAAATCTATTGAAAGATATAAATTTCATTTCAATCACAGAAGATAAGTGTTCAAGTTACTTTTCCAAAGTAACATTTTCTGATAAAAATACCACACTTTTCAGGTTCTGGGTACTTCCAAATTCCACTTCTTTTAAATTAATTAAGTTTACTGAACAAAGGTCAGTAAGTTTGATAGAGCAAATACACCATAGTCCAGTTACAGAATATTCATGTGTTTGCTCATGACAATAGTCACGGCCCTGAAATAAAACCTTTTTAGATTAAAGCCCATTAACACTGTGAGCCCTGCTCAAGTTCATTTCACCATCAGAGTAACATTTTTCCACACAATATGTTGAAGAAGTGCCTAATGTGCCCTTATATAAACAATATTTCCATCTATGTGAAAATGTTCTTTCCATCTTTAATTCATGAATTTTTTTTTATTCTTTAAAACACAAAGCACTAAATATATTCATACCTCCACATGAGTACCAAGTTCCAAAGATGCTCAGGTCCCTTACATAAATGCAGTATTTTCATATAACCTACATATGTCTTCCTATCCACTTTAAATCATCTTTAGATTATTTATAACTAATCAATGTAAATGCTATATAAATAATTGTTATAGGGAATAATGCCAAGGATAGTTCAGCAGCACAGCATTGTCTGGCAAGTGCAAGGTCCTGAGTGCGAGTCCCAGAACAAAAGAAAAAGAAAAAAGAATAATGCCAAGGAAAAGTCTGTACATATTCATGACACATACAATTTTTTAGAATATTTTTGGTTGAATCTGTGGATAAAGAAGCATATGTGGAGGGTCAATTGATTCTAGGTTCCAAGTAGCCGTTCTTTCATATTGATAAAAGGGCTATTAAAGATAAACACAGGATCAATATTTATTTTGAGCACTAGAATAGTAAGATGAGAGTAAAAAATAAAATACCATTTCCATTACACTATATATATATAAATTTATATTTTAATTAGTTTTTTACTTAATAGAGGAAGATGTTCTATAAAATTATTTCCACACTTGTACAATCACTCAAGATTGGTTTTTCTTAAACCTATTTTTCATAAAAGTTTTCTTCATTCAATTACTGTAAACTGTCATGAGACTTTATTTTCCCAAAATATAAAATTATTTAAGTTTCTACTGCTCTTAGCAGTATGTAAGTTCCAACTTGTCAACATTTTTTTACAATGACTAAATTTTTCTCCAACCACATGATCAATGTCTTCTGTTTATAACCATTATAACTTGAGACTTTTCATCAAAAAACACAGTACACATTAAGACACAAGCATTATCTATCAAGATGCCATTTTAACTCCAGTTAACTAGTAAAGGAATAATGAACTGAAGGCTGCACAGTATAAATAGAGCATAGCATCTCTCATTCCTTAAAAAAAAGTTTAGTCCAAAATTAAGTTTATTGCATCTGAAACGAAGGAAGTGGTATTCATTCCAAAGTGAAGCATCAGTATACGTGAAGGGAAAGGGTGCTACACAGTGCAAGCCAGGTTTCTAAGTATGGTAGTGTGGAAGGTACAACTAGGTAAGTTAAAAAGAAATGCCTAGGCTAAGCGATGGAGGGGAGATTGTTTTGGTTTTTTTGGCAGTGTCAGAGATCAAACCCAGGCCACCCACCCTACACACACACACACACACACACACACACACACACACACACTGTGAGCTCTCTACCAGTGACCTATATCCCCAGCCATAGAAGAGGTTTTGTGTATTTATTTTATAAACACACCAAGTCTTTTAAAAGTATGATTACTATATTTTATCTCAAGTGTTCCCTCCGAACTACAGGAAAGATGGTCAGTGAACGATATATGAGTAGGAAGTACTGAATTTCTAGCCTCTCCCCGAGGAGTGGGAACCACTGTGCCCAAGCTCTAACAAGGTAGGAGCAGAACTGGTATCCCCTCCATTGCCCTTTCTCCTTTTCCCTTTAGCTGCAAAGGGGACACACAATGTGACTCTAATGAGGCACAAGAGGAAAACTGTCAATGGAGGACGAAACACAATTATGCAGGCAGGGTTCACATTCTTTTTTTTTTTTTTCCAGTACTGGGGATCGAACTCAGGACCCTGCGCTTGCTAGGCAAGCGCTTATTCCACTGAGCTATATCCCCAGCCCTAGGGCTCACATTCTTGACACCATAAAACTACCATATGAGAACTGGGCTGTCCACTTAGACTGCTGAGAGAAACGTAGATACTTTAATCTCATTTAAGCACTATAATTTTAGGAACTGTACTGTAGCAACCAAGCTGTACCCTAAAAATCCAGATTGCAAAGCCTCAACACTTATGACCAAAGTGTAAATCAAAAGAAACTTCATTTTTCACCTTCATAATTTCTCATACCTAAATGTTTTGCCCTTCATTAACCACCCTTGTACAATGACTTTCCTAATACCCGAGGACACTCATAATTACGGACTTGATAAGTTTATTTCCCAGGAGATCAACTGGCTGAAGACAGGGATCAACCCTGCCTTCCCCAACACAGAGAGCCTGCTATATATACCGTTGAGGGACAGAACAAAGTGCTATGACTCCCTCAGCACCCCAGCCCCTGATTAATCTTTCCCTCGTTTTTGAACTCCCCAAAGGACTTCTGCTTTATGCCATTCACAAGTCTGTAAGAAGTAAATTACTCTCTTTCTTCAACTGTTTTGTCTAATTCTGTTCTTCTGAACATAACTGAACTCCTGGAGTCTAAAAGTATGTTGCAACCTAGAGCCAGCATTACACTGGGCACACAAACATCGCTAAATGGCACGGCTGATTCTCACAAAGGTGAACAACCAATGTTACCCATAATATCTAGCCCTAGAGTGCAAACACATCATTATGGCATTTTTGTGGTTCCCAAAAGACAACCTTTTATGTCCACAAATTTCAAACTGTGCTTCAGAGAAAGGGTGAAATGCTTATTGTGTTCTGCACAGTAGGCATTCCACCCCTGGAATATAATATGGACGTCTTGGCACCTGAGCATAAAGTCAGCAATAAAGCAAGTCCCTTAGGTCAGGTGAGTAGAAGCAAAGAAGCAACTTGGTATATTACACATGAAATGGAGAGGAAAGGGGCAGGACAGAATACTGACGTCCTGAGCTCACTAATTATAAGGGAGCTCAGAGTAGAAGACAATTAATTTAGACACTAGAAGATAAGCACAGAATGAGGAGTCTGTTTAGAACCCAAGGAAAAGACTGAGAACATACAATCAGAGCTGCAAAATTCAAGAAAGAAATCTAGAAAACAGATCTGGTCATCTATTACTTTATACACTGTAAGCAAGAGTTTTCTTAAAACCTAGGCTAGCTTACACATGAATGAAGGGGGAAGTGAACAAGTTGCTACAGTACAATGAAGATGGAGAAAATAAGACCTGAGCCATTTTAACAAGACCAGTGATGAGGTAATTATAAGAATTTTGGCTAAGGATCAGTTCTTTAGAACGAGTACACAAAGAATATGCCAAAAAATCCAACTATTCAAAAAATCCAGCTATTTAAATTCAGAGCCCATTTGAACAAGATTTTATTTGCATGTAACAGTGGCAGGATATGTGTATGTCTGCAGAAGCAATGGGCAAGGTTAACAGTGGCACGTGGATGTGTACATCTACAGGCAAAAACGTGTTTGCACTGTAGGCAAAGTTAAAACAGACCTGGTGTTATATACATGATATTAGCACTAACAATCTAAAAGGAAGAGAGAAATACAGTACATGGTGCAACTTAGAGGAGATTACAGTCCTAAACAATTTAGTGTTTACAAATATTTATAAAGGAATAAAATGCCAACGAACTGGCAGACAGAAATAAGCCATGAAATGAAGAAGGGGAAATCAATCAAAATTAATACTGATGTGACTAACATTTTTTATACTGTTGATAATTGATAAATTCTGGAATTTACTGTCAGTTACTTTCAAAAAAATTTTCTCACTATCTTCTGTAAAAAACTAAAAAATTATAAAGAAATAAACCATCAACCAAAACACATGGAATTCTAAGAATTTCTTTGTTTTACAGTACTGGGGATTGAACCCAGAACCTTCACACTGAACCACCTTGCCAGGTCTTTTTTTTTTTTTTTTTTTTTTAGATAGGATCAAGACCAAATCTTTAAGCTGCCCAAGCTGAACTATAATTTAGAATCCTCCTGCCTCAGCTCCCCAGAGTGCCAGGATTACAGGTATGTGCCACCATGCTCAACTTTAAAAAGAATTAATTTATCCAGTTTTTCCTAAGTTTTAAAAGGTCAACATAATTTATTTAAAAGTTTACTAAAATAAATGAATAAATTTTTTCTGTGTCATCAAATATGATACAAAGTAGAGACACTAAAATTATAATGTCCAACAAATGGAGATCCTAATCTCAGAGTTTATGGAGACATCACAAGAACTATTTCAATAGAAGCAGTTATTTTAGAACTGGCTGTCTGCCCAAAGCATGCCAGAATACATTTTAACCAAATGGACAGAAAAAAGCAGCAGAATGGATTTGAACTCCATTTTATATTACACCTGCTATGGTCTAAATAACATCACAAGGCAATTTCCTTTCTCATTACTTTTATATACAACTAGATGCAGGTGAACAGATAAGCTAAAGAAAATACTGCAATCCATTTCTTATCACTTAAAGTTAATATTCTTATAGCATATTTTAATTAAACTTTGGAGATATTAGGTAAAAGCACTAAACTGCCAATATCAATACCTTACTTTTGTAAGGCAACATCTGTAAAAAGAATGTAATAGTTAAAAAGATATAAAAGGGTACATTTTAATGTCTAGGAGGAATTAGGAAGGTGGTGCTATTTGTGAGTAAAATTATTACAGATCATATAAGCAGCACTTATATAACTAATTCTATAAAAATAATTTCCTTGCTTTCTAAATAAAATCTTTACACTAACTGATTTGCAAGAGGAAAGAACTATATGTGCACCATCCTGGTCATCATTTTAAAGCAGCAGTGTGAAATAATAAGCAGCCAATATGGTCTCGACAATTACTAAACATTCATTAAACTGCATCTCTTTGTCCCATTTTAGGACTCACTACATGCTTCTGGTCAGATGGAATCAGTTATGTAAACTATGATTTCTCTACAGCATTACTTTGCTACTGCACAAGAACAAAAGCAACATAAACTAAGAAATAACTTACACCATGCTTCCATCACTGTTCCAATAATCCTTCTACAATATAAATTATCAACATATTGTCAGCTTACAAAGAGATAGAAATTTCAAATTTTTCAAATGCAATTTAAAAATTCCAAATAAGTATCCACTACTTTACAATTAAAAATAACTAATTTTTAAGTAACAAAGATTTTAAATTCTTATGCTTTATTTAACATGCATTTCAATGCTACTGAATGAAATAAACAAGTCAAAATGAAGCCATTTCTGGGCATGCTGAGCATGCCTGTACTCCCAGTGCTTAGGAGAAACAGGAGGATCACCACAAGTTAGAGACCAGCCTGCGCTACACAGTGGCCTGAATGACACAGCAAGACCCTGTCTCAAAAAAAAGAAGAAACAGCAGCCATCCATATATAAGCAACCATGCATCTCAACAGTAACAAACTCTCTCTTCAAATGAGGGGGAGGAGTTGAGGGAGCAATGCAATGGCTGGCCTGGTAAGCTGCAGGGCTTCGCCCACAACAGTATATAGTACAAAGCAGTGGGGACCCAGATCTGCCTCTCCTACTTCTACTTGGTTGTGTGAGACACCCAGTAAGGCTCTCTGGGCACTGGCTCTTATCTGTAGGAGGCTGGACTACATCCTTACACAAACTTTTAAAGGAAAATCCTAGCTACAATGCAGTTTCCAGTTTGAAACAGATAAAAGTTGACTGGATTTTTCTCCCTCCAGAAGCAGCTCCTAAAACAGTTCTGGAAACCCACAGGCCCTTAGTGGAGCAGTTTGAAAATCTTAGAATTTGAAAATACATATCATACCTTTGGAAAGCTCTCAGTGTTTACACCCAAATTCTTCACACTGTGATTAAATTAAACCCCATATTTCTGTCCCCAAAAGTATCAGCTGGAAACTTGATAAAACAATTAAATTGAGTATCTACTAGGTTCTGGATCTTGAGGATTAATGGTGAATTAGATTAAACCTCCCCCTTAGTAGGGGGAACCTACAAAGTTTAGGGCAGACATTCACCAACTACAACACAAACATGCAAAATTTATTGTGGGTTAAGTAGCGGTGCTACTGAGTAAGATCAGCAGCCCGCTCAAACTCAAGCTAGGAAAACCTTCCTAAAAAATGAAAAACTACAACCAAACTAACAAATCAAATACTTGAATATTAAATGAGTACTCTAACAACTTTCTAACCATTTTCCCCAAACAGCTCCTTCAATATTTACTTATATGCTCTACCTCACCTTTTCTGACCACAGCTTCTTCTAAACAGCTCATCTGCAATCAACTGTTCTCAGTCTAACTGACAATGGCTATATCCAGGAGCCTTAAGAAAAGGAAAAACGTCTCCATCTGCAATGGAGTCACTTGTGCTTCATGCCACATAATCAAAATAAAACTTTGAGAAGGCAAATACATCTCAAAACAGGCCAGCATTTTCTGAAAAACAGAACAATATAATCTATGTGTGTCAGAGTAATAAGTTAAAAAAAAAAAAAAAGATAACCTCAAGTTAACCAGTCACCTCCTGCTCTTTTCCTATTCTGTTTTCCTTGTTCCCAGCTTACAAAGCCTACTACTATTCTGCCATTGCCTGGTGGGAGCCCTCATTCTGTTTCATAGAATGGAGGCTGCCCCAATTCATGAATCATGAATAAAAGCCAATTAGATCTATAACTGAAGCTGTTGTAATTCTGTCTTTAGACACGAGAGTGAAAGTGGAATGGAAATATCCACATGGGTAAGAGTGAATGCAAGAGGGTCACATAGGGGAAGACTACATGGTTATTCACGTAAACTCCACCTGGGAATTTCCTCCAGAGGGAAAGGGCATTTTATACTCAAATCTCCTTCAGGACCAAAGATATTTTAAATTTTCAATGTTATATGTCTTCCACTTGACTTGACATCACTGAATCAATGTTTTGAACAGAACTGCATCAGTACTAAACAGTAACTAAGATTACTTCAGAAGCAATAAAAAACTCATGCATCTCCGAATGACTGTATTACAAAAATTTAATTTGATAAACCCAGGTCTTTGTGGATACTAGGCACATGCTCTACCACTAAGCTATATCCCTACCCCTAAGTTGATGAGCTTAATTTTAAATATGCTTCTTCATAAATTGAGCTTTTAGGCCAAGTGATTTTTTTTTCTCCTTCACTGTATATCTTAACAATTATAACATAAAAATTCCAGTTCAATTGGCCATTAAAGTCTTATTAACTGAAGACCTTTTGAAATGAAACACATAGTACTTCAATATTTTTTATGATTTGGGACAATGTCAAACTAAAGTTTATTTTTGCTTCAGAAACTTCCTCCTCAAACACTAACAGAATATAACCAATATTGCCCAAAATGCTTGTAAAAACAGAATTTGACACACCAGAAGCAGCTATTTATAAATCAATAAGCTACTTTTAATATTATCCCTATTAATGTTTAAGAGCCATTTTAAGTACAAGATATTCATTTACGTATCTATCTCCATATATTAAAAATTCATGAATAATTGCATTGCTTATAACTTGGATAATTTTTAAGTGTATTGGAAGAGTATAAGAACACACCGGTGGCACACAATATTTCCTTAGAGATAAATTAAACTAAACTGTATTTTTAAACTATAAAGCAGAGTATTCTCCAACATAAACTGACCTTCTAGTAATCTCTTCAAATTGCTAAGTCCTTAGTAAGGCAAGAAAATCAAATTGATAATAACATATTTTCAATGCTATAAAATCAAAAGAATATCTTTTTCATTCACTGAAGGTATCATATGACAAAAGTAAAACTAAGCACGTTCTTCTCAAAAGGAAAAACATTTTAAGTACAATGACAAGAGTTAACCCAGATAGTATTTTATCAAAATATTCACCAGAAAGTCTTACATATTTCAAAAGAGCAGGTCCAACCATGGGCTCACGAGTTGTCACTGGGCTTAGATGCCCAGGTCTTCCTTACTTAGGTACTTCTGTCCTGCCCCTTGACCATGTACACTTTGTTCATATCTATTTCATTCTTTCCCCATTAGCACTATATGCCAAGATACATGAAAATGTGCTTCAAAAACAATAAATTTCTTTCCATATATTTTCACTTGTTTATTTCAGAAACAAGTATAAAAATGCATTTAGTAATCTCAGATCACTCACTCAAAAACTGACCTCACTTGCCTATAAACAACTCATTTTCTCAACCAAAGTCCTATATAAACGAAAGGGAGGAAAAAAGTCAAAAACAAAAAGGAGACTTGGGAACAGAATGATAAAGTATGAAAAAAAAACTTTGTTTATTTAGTGAACCAAAACAGAGGCTGCTGCAGCTATAGGACCCTCTCTGAACTGATGTGACACGAGCTGCTACATTTAAAAGCAGACGCCTTAAACAGATGGCTACTCAGCTGAGTGCTGCAGGCATTATCTCCCACACTGTCACATTTACCAAAGACAAAAGCACTGGGTTTTTTGCTATAGCTTTGGTGCAGATACACACCGGACCTCAGAGTGCTGATACACACCTGCTAATCAATGTTACTTTCCTACCATAATTTACATTCTTAAGGACATTGCTAGTTTAAAAAGTGTCAAGAAGCAGAATTTAAAACCTAGGTATAAAATAAATTTTAAACCCCTGAAATGTAATTATTGCTAATATTCAAATCAAGAATTACTCTACTACTATTTTAAATTACTTTTACTTTAGTCATTTGTTTGTATCAGATCTTCTCACTGCCAAAGTAATAACCAGCAAAAAATATAGCTAGAGAAAGCAATTATAAGGTCACCTTATACACACATAATTTCTTAAATCAGTCTTCCATAAACACATAACACACAGTTAAGAATATCAGACTTCATATAGCCATGTCTGTATTAGGAGTCAGTGTTAATCATCTAGCAGTCTTCTGCACTAAAACAGCAATCAGTCAGCCTCTGGAAAAAATAAAATAATCTTCAGACTGTTGGCAGGAAAAAAATACTAAAATCTGTCTTCAAGAAAGGATTGAGACCTCTTCCAAGGGTCTGCACAAGAGTGAGGAGTGAAAAGAATGATAGAATGAAAAGGTCACTGTCACTTCTCAGGACACCAGAAAAGCTTTCTCACCAGAATGCTTATGTCAACTTCTGGCCCATCCACTTGTGCCTGATTGCACAATACCGACTGCCAGAGTCTCAAAATTCCCATTCCATCCTCTTCTGTTCTACTCATCATAACCTTTCACTCCCTATTCTTGCTTACAATATGTAACAAGGATTATCTTCTTTCTTTAAAAAAAAGAGGCCTCAAATCATTATCATGGCCTAGAAGGTCAGGTACAGCTTGGTTATGCCTCATCTATGCCTACCTACCCCCAGGTCAGTCTCATCTGATACTATACTCCCATTCTTCCCACTAGAGCTGCGTAGGAGTCACCTTTCACTCCCGTAACATGCCACGCTAGCTGTACCAAAGACTGAAGCTCTTTCTACCATACGTTTTGTCACTCCTCTCTTTATCTATCTCAAGTACTACTCTGCTGTTCAGATCTCAGTTCAGTTCAGTATGTGTGAGGCCCTGCGTATAACCCCCAGCCACTTCTGCTCAAAACGAACTTCAGCTCAAACACCCCTTCCTCAGATAAACCACTTCCCTGACCTCTTAGTATGCAATGTAACACCATACAGTTCCTTACAGTTGTACTTCACTACAATTTTTCACTTGTGTGATTCTATTGATGTCACCACTTGCCCCATCAATAAGTTAAACTCAAAGACTCTACAAACCAAGTTTCCACTCATAACTACATTACCCAGCACTTACTGCAGTGACTGCCAAATTAAACTCACAATAAATACTTGTTAAATTAATGAATGGATAGGAGCTTACAAAAACTAACACACATCATCCAGTAGGAAAATTTATTACTATGTTTTTAGTTGTATTCCTGAAAAAATTCCTTATTTTCACTAAAATAGGAATGTGTGAAGAGAACTCTTTAGGGATCAAATTTTTCATCCTTTGATTTCAAGCATGAAATAAAATTCTTCCTACATGACCCAATATATTTATATCACAAAAAATAGCATATCCTAGACTCAAATCTTTGGAAACCAGACTGTGCTTTAAAGAGATAAAAGATAAAGATAGGAGCTGGGGATATAGCTCAGTGGAATAAGCGCCTGCCTAGCAAGCGCAGGGTCCTGAGTTCAATCCCCAGTACCGCCAAAAAAAAAAAAAAAAAAAAAAAAAAAAAAAAAAAAAAAAAAAAAAAAAAAAAAAAAAAAAAAAAAAAAAAAAAAAAAAAAAAAAAAAAAAAAAAAAAAAAAAAAAAAAAACTCCTTGAAAATAAATGGTTTATAGAGAAGAATATATTTTAATTTATTGTGAGAATAAAAAGTACATTAGGGTTTGGAACGGTTGGCAAGAAAAGATTAACATTTTATTTCTGCACATGAACAGGAGTGCTCAAGTGAAGACACACTGAACAACTGTTGGATCAAAAACCTGGGGAACAAAACAATACACTAGATGAAGCCTGTTAAGGACATATAATGCTTCCCTATAAAACACCACAATCAGCAAGACAGCAGATACTGCATAACATTCATTCTTCATGTTAGAGATACGTTGATTTTCAGATTTAAAGGCTTGGTTTTTCTCCATAATATTTATACTTTTTTAAATTCTTGGTTTTTTTTTTTAAATAAAAGTATCACTTCTAGGTACTTATTTTGAGTACAGCTCCCTCTGAGGTATCACAAGATCAATTCATCACATTCTGTTTACTTTATTAAGTGATTATCACAGAGCCCTGAATGTACAATATCAAATGGTAACCATTTAACCAGAGCTATCCTGCAAAGCTATCTTCACTGTTGCTGCCATGAAGATATTCCAGTGTGGCCTTTCCTCACTTAGATTTTTATTTTCATGGCTTTGCTTTTTCATTATTGCTTCTTCGCTAACATTTTCTCCTGACATGTATTGATCATGCTAATAGCTATAATAGTGCCTTTCCTGCCTGGAATTCATAGACTATATTTTATAAAAATCCATACAAATTGACAAACAAGTTTACTTAATGACGTTTATTCAAAGGAATGGCAATTCCTAGATAGCATTTTTCATCACATTTTAAATATTCAAGATAAAATGTTAGTTTCTTTTTAAAAATACAACTTATAAAAATAATAATACTTTATGATTCAACACATGCAACTTTCATAACTCACCGAAGCTACATGTACCCCTCTCTCACTACTGTTTGTTTAGCCAACTCAATCTTCCTGCACTCTCTCTACTCTATGGAAGTATAAAGAGCCATATGTAAATGCAGCTCTCAAGGTTCAAGATGAAGAAATTTTTATTAAGCATAAAATCCTAAATATTGCCATAAGACGTAACTAAATCATGAGAATACAAACAAGGGTACTAAATAGAAGCAACATAGCTCTTTATTCAACTGCTGGAAGGGCACCTCATGCATAGTAAATACACTTCTGACAGAATGAACTAACACATGGCACAACCCTTTGTGGAGGCAAGTTTGTGTACGTAAGACCTTTTCCCTCTTACTTCTCCACCTCCAATCAGAAGGGAGGCTGAGAAAACAGCGTGTGAATGAATGTCTTAAATGTGAGCGACCCATAAGCCTGCAGAATCCAGCAAAATTCAACAATAATAATCATTTGATTTGCCAGACTCTTCTTGGAAGTTTTCCCCTATTATAAACTTTTAAACTGTTAGTGGGAACATAGGGGTGATCCAGGGTAAGACTAAAACTAAAAGAATTTTCTTTTTCAACATCCCTAAAAACACAGTTCTCTGTTGAATCAGTTCCAACAATGGCTGTGTGAAGAAGGAAAAAACAAATGCCAGGCATATAACACCACACTTAAATATTTGTTGAAGAACATGATCCAGAATGGAAACCCCTCAGATATTACAGGCAAGGTCGGAGGAAACCAACATAAAAAACACTCTTTGAGAAATGAAAGCAAGTAAGCAGGCATAAACCAAAGTGAAAGACTAAAGAAGTCTTTAAAGTGTGTGTAAGAACTAAGATGTCTGAGGAAGACAATCAAAGCAAGAAAACATTGCTAAAATGTCAAGTAATATATTCTTTATAACTGTTGCAATACTAAATTGAAAGACAATGGACAATTTATTTTTTAGAACAAAATAGGAGTTTGTCCAAAGGATTAAAAATGGCCAATAAGGCCAGATATGGTGGCACATGCCTATAATCCCAACATTCTGGGAGGCTCTGGCAAGAAGATAGCAAATTCAAGCTCAACCTGGACAACATGGAAACTTGGATACTGCGGGCATATGGGTCACTCAAAAAGTAAAATATGTTTTGATCCTGTATTTATCAATCAATCATTTAACTCCTAGCTCAGTTTCCCAAGCACCATGACACTATAAAAAACAGGGGTTGGAATGTGGTAAGTAACCACTAAAAAGATATACCCATCCCACTGTCAGTTATCTAACAAGCACTGTGGATTATACATCAAATTTCTGAGTATTATACTTTTTTTGAGGTACCCAGAAAGGCATCAACTCTGGGCAAACAGATGCAATTATAAAGTTGAATGCGCCTGCCTAAAGCAGAGATCTCACAGTTTTGGCTTCAGGATTCCTTTAACATTCTTAATGTTGATAGAGATTCCAAAATGGTTTTTGTTCATCTGGGTTATGTTTATCAATATTTACTATTTTGAAGCTAGGAGGAGAGCTCAGTGATAGAGCGCTTGCCTAGCATGCACAAAACTCTGGGCTGGATCTTCAGCACTGAGAAAAAAGTATTAGAAACTGAAACTGAACAATTTCAATATCTACTTATTATAAATCATTTAAATACAATAAATTCATTATATATCAACATAACTATATTTTCCAAAATAAGTAAGAGATGTACTCATCTTTATTTTTATGAAACAACTGGATGATCATCTATACTTTTTCTTCCTTTCCTTTCATTTTTTTTGAGACAGGATCACACTATGTAGTTCAGACTGGCCTTGAACTCACTATGTAGTCCTAGCTGGCCTAGAACTTGAAGCAATCCTCCTGCCTCAGCCACCTGAGTGCTGAGATTACAGCCACATACCAACACACCTGGTTGATCATATGTACTTTTATATTTAGTAGACTGTCAAGTATTGTTGCACTATAGAAAGAAAACACAGCTGGAAAAGGGACTATCTTAACAAACTTTTCAGTTTTCTCTAATACTAAACTAAAAGTTAAAAAAATGATAGTTTCTAAAAGGTTAGTTAAATGGGAATCTAAGTCTTATTACTAACCTTTCTATATTCTACTACATTAATGCCTAATAGTCTATCTTGTTACTTTAAAAAGATCTTTTATCCATGCATAATTTTTAATATCACACATTGGTCATTTGAAAAACACAACAGTTCACTGAGTTACACAGAGCTATATGTTAACATGTTTTATGATACAATAATTTTAAAATCACATTTACTGGTAACAGCAACAAAATCTTTAAAGTAATGAGAAGCTAGTAACTCACTGTAGCAGATGAAAGTTGGTCAAAACTGTTTTACTTGAAACCACAAATTTTATCACCAAAAGCAAACAAATATTGTCAGTTTTCCTTGAGAAGATCACTTTGTTCATTTTAGAGAAAATATCTGTTAAATACCTCAGTCTTAAGGCCTAGAGTCTTTCCTTTAATATCTTAAAAACCAATGACATCAAGCGTCCACTTTGCATCTATGTGATCTTCAATCTGTCACCCTGTTGGACCCTCCGTAGATTCAGAGAATTTCTCACATCATAGTGTCATTGAGAATAATAACTGAGATCATGCGTGCTAAAATGCTTCATAAACTCTCTGGCACAAAGAAAATCCCTCAATATACATCAGTTTCCATTACTCCTGCCAAGTGTCTTCCGAGGATCAAACGTTCATTCCCACATTCCAGCATTGTGCTTCGGTTATGAAACATTTAGGACAAAAACCAAGTACTATTCTGAGTTCCCAAAGCAGACAAAAGCTGTCCACTCACAATCCAGGACCCAGAACTTTCACAGAAGATATTACAGACTATGAAATAGTTAATATCAGCAAACATACTTTGTTTTGGGAAATAAGCATATGGCACACTGAAAGGCCTTAAAAATGAAGTCTATTCAATTGGTGATTATACATCCTCAACCTCCAAAATTTTTTATCTGCAGAGGGGAAAAAAAATACACATTCAAGAATGAACTTTTTTCAATCAAAAACTCCTTTCTCATGTTTTTTTAAAAAATTGAATATAGCTCACAAAACAAAAATTTCAAAAGCTAAATATGATGTCGCCAAGTATAGCACTGTAGGTGTTCTTTAAATGTAACTATCATACACATCAATAAAACCACCCCAGGCAGAAAGACAACCCAAAAACTATACCACAGCAAACCCACGGACTGCCCTATTTTAACATAGTAATACTGTATAGAGATTAGTAAAATAAGTATTTTCAATGTAATTTTTTAAAATGCTATATTGAAAAATATATATTCCATTTCATATTCCTATTAACCATGGTTCTGTTTTCTTTTGCAAAAGTGGTAAAAGCATTTCTTTTTCTTTTTTTTCTTTTGGTTTCTGGAATCAAACTCAAGACCTGTAGCTTGCCAGGTTGGCACTGTGCCACTGAGCTGTATCCCTGGCCCCTGTAAACACATTTCAATCAAAGGTGTTTACTATACTGTAATTCTTTTTCTCAACTGCCTTACAAAATATACAATTGTTAGGCAATAAAGGAAATATATAAGTTTCAGTAAATTTGATATTTCTAAATTTTAGTTCAACATCTGACAAAATATTTTAATTTCCCCCTCACTAAATTAAGAAAATTCACTATCACACATGTTGCCTTTATTATATGGTATCCAGAGAGTGGGGAAAGGAGCATCCACACAAAGCATCAACTAAGTAAATACACTCACCATACACTGTAAGTGAGAAACAGGAAAAGTGGAAAAGCCAGAGCAACCAAGTGCATGAACCCAGTGCAGGACATGTGTTGTTAAGCATGAGGGCTGGAGAGGCAGCTTGGGGCAGAGCACTTTGCCTGGCACATAGGAGGCTCTGGGCTCAGTCCTTAGCACTATACAGAGTGAGGGAAAGAGAGGGGAGGGGCAAGGGGAAAAGGGGAGTCAGAAGAGAACGGGAGGGGAGGGGAGAGGAAGGGAAAAGGAGGAGGGAGAAAGGGAGAGAAAATAAAACAACAACAACAAAAAACTCCAAATCTGCAAAGAAGGTCCACAGAAGCAACAGTCAACGTAGATTTTTAAGCCATCTGAAGAGATGACGGTTTCTTGGTGGCTGAGCAGAGAAGATGAAACTAGAAATACACTACCCAGAAAAGGGCATTGTATTACAGGTACACCTTCATCGCCATTGTTCAGATGAACAAATTAAAAGAAATTCACCCCACTGACCATGGCAACAGTTCTAAAACAAACAGCAGCAAAAGTAAATAGGTAAAGGGGTAAAGCTGTCTCTTTTCTACATGAAATTGGAGCACTTAAAAAAACTACAGTGTATATAAACTAGCTACTTCTTTACTAGGAAGAGGCAAAAGACACAAAAAGATTTACTTCAAAGTAAAAGTATATCTGACTATTCAATTTTGGTGCTCAGAGACCCACCAGTTTGGTTTAATATGTTTATCTATATGAGAGTTTTCAAACTGAGTATAAAAATCCATCACACAAGATTAAGAACAATTGAAAAGCCAGGCATGGTGGCACATGCCTGTAATCCTAGCACTTGGAAGGCTGAGGCAGGAAGACTGCCATAAGTTCAAGGCCAGCCTGAACTACAGAGTGAGACCCTGTCTCAAAAGGCAAATCAATCAACCAACCAATCAATAAATGGAAGTATTTTTTTAAAAGAACAAGTGAAAATTTAGATAAAGAAAATACACTAAGATATACAGTGAAAACTGCTTTTTGCTTCTGTCAGAAAATAAAAAAGACTATGAAGGCTCCAAAGAGCTCATACATTCACACATAACACACACACACGCACACACATGCACATGCACGCACGCGCGTGCGCACACACACACACACACACACACACACACACACACACACGGACTGAACTGAAATATATCTCAAGCAAGATTTGTCTCTGTCAATCCTGACAGCACACACCTACAACACCAGCACTCTGCACACTGAACCCACATGTGTAAAACCAGTCTGGCCTACACAATGAGTTCAAAAGGGACCCTGTCTCAAAATAAAAGGTTTGGCTCATGACTAAATTCTTATTTATTTCAGTGTACATTAACAAATATTTCCAGAATACCTTACCATGTGAAATTTTTAATAAAAGCAGTCATTCTACAAATGAAATACATACACCAAATGGTAAAATCTCACAGAAATTATTTCTGACTAGTAAAGGATATTTTAGAGTTAAAAAGCAAAAACTAAGACACTGAAATATCTAAATACAGAAACAAAACTAAACACACTTGGTTTGAACTTTTTCAAATACAATAAGGAACAATAGTTTTTGAACCCGCAGTTTTAAGACAGGTCTCACTATGTAGTCCAAGCTGTCCCTGATCTCATTACATAGCCCAGGATCAGACTCAAATCCTTGGTGATCACCCTGCCTCAGCCTCCTAAGTGCTGAGATTGCAGGTGTGCACCACCACACACAGCTCTAAACCAAGGAGTTTTAAGGCTATAATTTTTTTTTTTTAATATAGCTCTCAGGGCTACTTGGCAGACACAGAACAGAGACAGGAGACACTTAAAGAAGGGAGGTAAGTCCAAAGTCCTCCATGAGGACCTAAGAAAAGGAAATGGAAAGGAACAGTAACGTACTTTATACAGCAAGGTAGAAAAATAAATAGAATTTTAGTGACTACAACTGGAGAACAGGAGAAGGGAGAAGAAAATCATTCTAGAGCTTCACATATTGGTAAAGAATTGAGAAATGATACTATTAAGCCTTGGTAGGAAACATATGTAATAGTGTAGTAAAAAGGACAAAGGTTGTTAATAAATGTCAATGATTAACAATATCATGGTAAATATGTTATTAAAATATTCATATGAAGGAGTACAATATAATACTGAAAATATAAGAATGGAACTCATGGGAACAGTCCATCTAGAGATGTTATTATAAGCCTCAATCTCAAGAGAAGCCACCAGGGAAGGAATAGAGAGACAGAGACCAATGAAAAATAAAGTGGAATGAGGGAGGAGGAAAAGAGAAATTAGAAAACTGGAAGGACTCACTACTTGTCAGAGGAAGAAAGTGAAGGTGAACAGGTAGGTGAGCTCTTGATTCCAGACTATCTAGAAAGGAATCACAGCTCTGTCACTTGACCTGTGCAACCCTGACTCAAATTCCTTAAATTTTTTGTGCTTCTTTTTTCTGACCCATAAAGTCAGGGTAACATAGACCCTTTGTACTGTTGTTCATTTTGTCTTCACATAACCCACATGTCAAACATTAGAGAAAGTAAATAAAGTCCATCGGTAAAGTGGAGGTAACAGTGGCTAACCTAATACCAAGGATCAGTAAGTACAAGCTACAGCCACAACCACCACCATCACCATCACCAAGGAGGAACGGTAACAGACAGAGAAACAGAAGAATGTCAGAGCTGGCACTTGTACTAGGGAAGCTGAAACAGATCACTTGAACCCAGCCTGGGTAATGAAGAGAGCATCCCCAGCCCATCTCAAAAAGTAAAGATAAAAATAAGAAGAACACCAGGGAAAAAAAGTGACAAGAGAATATGCCGAGCATAAGTGGAACTAGATGAAGACTAAGAGGTAATCCTTGCATGGGGCCTCTGGATCGTGACAGAGTGGAATCAGCTGGTTGTTGGGGAAAGAAGTGAGACTGCAATGAGTCAAAGATAAGCAGAGGTAACAAGAAAAAGTTGCTTCTAGGTTGTTCAAAAAGTGAAATGAAAATATGATAGAACCTTAAGGTGCAGTTAAATTCAAAGAAAAAAATTTCTGGTTCAGAGACCAAAAGGTTTTAGACCAAGAAAAAGAACAAATGCAACAAAAGGATTTAAGACAAGAAAGAGAAGACAAGCAAAGAGAAAAGGAGAAGAGAGAAGAAGAGAAAAGATACAAGGTCACAAAGGGGGTGAGTGAACATGGAATTTCCCCATCACAAGAATACAGTTAACATTAAAATGAGTTCAAGCCAAATATAGTGGTACACACCTGTAATCCCAGAACTAGAAGGCTAAAGAAGGACACAAGTTCAAACCCAGTATGGGCGACTTAGTAACTTAGCAAAAATGTGTCTCAAAATATAAAATAAAAAGGAGCTGGAGACGTAGCTTAGTATGAAGGTCCAGAACTCAATATACAGGGCTAAAACAAACCAAAAAAAAAAACAAAGATCCAAGCCAGGTGTGCATGATAGTCCATGCTTTTAATTCCAGCACTCAGAAGAGCTGAGGCAGGAAGACTACAAATTCAACAACAGTTAAGCTATGTATCCAGTTTAAGACCAGTCTGCACTGCTTAGTAAGATCCTGTGTCAAAAAAAAAGTTAATAAATGAGTCCAATCCCCTTCAAAGGTAAGGTGGGAGGTGGGAAAGGAGAGGTCATCAGTTATCTCAGTGCTTCCAACCTGTGGTACACAGAGAAGACCAACAGCTGAGAACAATAGTAAATTTCTTAAGTACCTACATTAGATAACTATATACTTCATCAATCCTCATACCCTTAAGTACTAAAATAACTCAAATTAGTTCCTATGCACTTTGTAAATTAGGTAATTTTTATGGTATTAGACAACAGACATACACACAGAAGTGCAAATACATTGAGAGGATGTCTCCATTTTCACAAAGTGAGTACGCACCTGTGAACCGGCAGCCCTCTACCTCCACCTGCTCTGAGTATGCAGTAGTCAGCCTTTCCAAACCCTATTTTCCTACCTCCCTCATGGCCTCCCCCAAGCATTTACCTAACAAGTGTATCCACTATTCTGATTTTTATTGCCATAAATTAGTTGTGGCCGTGTCTAAACTATACAAAAAGAAATCAGAAAACCATCTGGAAAGAAGCAATTCTCATGTTTCTCATCATACTGTAATTCAAAATCTTTCAAACCTTAAACATTCTGTCTCAAATAGTCTCAAGTTAAGATAAATTTTCAGGTAAAGACAAATTTTAAGTACTTTATGCCCATTTTTATGGTTATTCATCTGTTATCTCCTCAATGTAATTTTTATTCTTTCTATCCATAAATGGACAACTCAAAATCACTTTGCCTTAAATCTCAAGTGATTTTCCATAGAAGCTTTTCAGGTAATGATATTTAGTATAATTTTAAAATTGCATTTTATGTTGACTTTAATTAGTTGGTACCTAACCATATTATTCTTACTATTTTTTAATATGCTTCCTTTATTACCAATTGTCTCCCTGCATAGTTTTGTTATTAAAAACATACAAAAAGACAAATCTGTCCTATAAGGAAAAAATAATACATTAAAAGAGATCATCATTATATTCAGAAGAATGTCAGCATCAGGAAAAGCATTTACTAACAGCAATCTAACATCCTAAATATCAGCTCGTTCACTGGGATTCCCAAGATAGAATTCTTAATAAAGGGCACAGAATTTTCAGAATTAGTTTCACAGACTCGCACTGCTGATGACAGTTGCCACCGCAGCGCTCAGTGGTACTCAACTGAAGGCTGCTAACAGTATACTTTATAGTGTACTGAAAGAGTTGTAGAAATCAGGTTTATACAGTTTAACAAATGATCCCATTTTTGCACCAGCAGGAGGAACTAAAGTTCAAAGGTCTAACAGCAAGTTCCTCTTTGAGTTGAACTACAAAAATACATACTAGATAATTTTGAAAAATTAATAAAAGGAAAAAAATTTTGGTGGTTTAAGACAGAGTATTGCTATGTAATCCAGGTTAGATGTGAACTCACTATGCAGCCCATGCTGGCCTCAATCTATAAGTGATCCTCCTCCTGCCTCAGCTTCCCAAATGCTGAGATTAAAGTCATGTCCCACCATACTCTCAGCCTTGAAAAATAAAAATTTTGAGCTAAATTCAGCTATGTAAGTAAGAAAAATTATGCAGTCATTTAAGATGAAAAATAGATTTCCCTTCCAATATTAAAAATATCCAACATATGGACAAATGTGAATATATCTTTATTAATAGCAAAAAAAATTTAATTTTAATCTCGTGATGTAGTTATACTGTTCTTACAACCCGCTCACCTTGTCTTCACCTCACAGTAAGGGTCTTCCCTTATTTTCTTCCCCGTAGTCTCTTGACGAAGGATGATGTCTTCATCACCTTAACAATACTCGGTACATATGAGAAAGTCCCAATTCTTTGCAGAATCAAACTGAACATTTATCTCTAAAATATTTTGGCTGTTCAAGGGTTTAAAAGATAGTCTGAAATGGGAAATTAACTCATCTTTTTGTTATGTGGGCTCTAAATTAGTATGAATTTACTGGAGACTAACTTAATTTGGATGGGGGTTAGGCACTGAACCCAGATCCGTTGCACTGGACTACAATGCAGCCCCACTCTCTAAGTTGTCCAGGCAGGCCTTACACGGAAAACCCTCCTGCCTTGGCCTCTCAAATGGGGATTACAGATGCATTACTACAGCAAACTGAGACTATACAACTTTGCTGATTTACACTGTTAGTAAATCACTCTGCATCAGAAGGGATTCCTGTGCTGCAAATTAATGTCCTGCACCACCCATTTCAAATACTAGTATTCTAGATTTCTACTCAGAAGCTGCAATTTTAAGTGTAACTTATCCAGAAAACAAAAGTAAGAAGGAAATACTGAAAGTAGAAAAGTTATTCAAATTGGAAAAGTACTAACTACTATTACATTTTTAAGTTTGAAGCTGTTAAGAAGTTCTTCCAAAACAAGACTTAAAAGAAATTACCTGTATAGTATGTGCATATGTGTATGCTTTTTTAAAAAAGAAAATCGTTTGGTATCAAGCAGTACTAAAGCTGTGTTTTTCCTAACTTATGTTACAATACAGCATTTGAATCTAAAGCTGACTGCATATATTTAAACTCAAAAACTGTGTACACACGATCAAAAATGGATTAAGTGTGAGGACATTTCAAGTTAAACAGCAGTGTCACATAATGCAGACACTCAGGTACATGAGCAATATCCACTCTTTTTAACATTACAGAAGACAATGGACAAAATGAGAGAAGAAAGGAGAAACCAAAGAGATCACAGAACAAAATCTCAAAGTACAAGCATACATGGATACAGCCATTGTCCAGGAAGAGTGCCTCATAAGATAATTACACCAGTAAAATGCTGGTGCCAACTCAGAAATGTGAATTTCCTTGAGTATCTCTATAATCCAAGTGATTCTGTGGCTTTTTTTATTTCAAACTGTTGAAGTTAATTAAAAGGTAACAGCAACAATGAGAAAGATTTCACATCAGCCTTCACGGCTTAGCCTTACTACCTTGGTTTCAGAATCTCAAGCCTGCTGTAATTTTCAACAGAAGAGTGTTTATTTGAGCAGTCAAATTCAAAACAGCCTCAAAGTTAAGAAAGAAAAGCTGAAAAAAAAGCAAAAAGGGAATTATTTTGTGGAAAAACAATAATTAGATGTACCCAAAGTCAAGCAATAAGAATGAGAACATTTTTTAACAAATAAGAAGAGAAACCAAGACCACCAGGCACAAGGAAAAGATGCTACTAGTTGAGTAAGGCCATAAAGATGACAGCAGACCATGTCAGGGTGAAGCACTGTACTGGGCACAGGGACCACTTCTTCACAAACCAGCAAACATAAAATGGCAGTGTTTGGAATGGTGTCAACCACCATAGAGCAAAGCCAAGAAATAGCTACTTGCCTATTCCTTTCTATGATGATCTCACTTACAAATTCACTACAAAAAAATGGAAAATAATTTCCCCAAACTAGCAAATCCACATCAATCCTAACACCAGCTTCTGAAGCCACAACCTGTGCCTCCCTCCTATTACCGTAAATCACTGTCCACAACCTGAGATAAGTTTTACCTCCAGGACTCATCTGGCAGTGTCTGGGGACTTCTTTTCATCAGCAAGACAAAGTGTTGGGATTCGACACTCCTGACATCATTTAGCAGTCGAGGCTATGGATGCTGCCATACATCCAGAGCAGAGTCCACAAAGAACTATTCAGCTCAACTGTCAATACCTACAGTGCTAACATTAAGAAACCCTGGCATAGATTAGGCAGCTATGCTCCCATCTAAAGCAAGTCCCTCAATCTAAGACTAAATCTCACTCCCTCTTAACTACTTTCAAAAGGACAAGACCAGCTATTCTCACTTTTGGCTTTTATATCAATGCAATGTGCAATAAGAAACACCTTAAATAGTTTTAAAATGTTAAGTAATACATATGTTGATACCTAAAGTACTAATGAAATCTAAAGGGTCAATCAAAGCTGTAACAGTCCTCCCTTACCATATAATTACATTGTTTATAATGTGGAAGAAATTTCTTCCTGAGAAAATGAATTATTTTTTAATTATTGCTTAAATATCAAACATTCCCCTTAAAAATCTTATCTGTACACATCACTTATAAATCAGCTTTGTTTTTAAAGAAAATAATCAATCCAACTTTCAAAACACTATTATTCAAGCATTTGTTCTTCTATTTCTGAAAACACATGATGTGGGCTACACCTAAACTCTGCACATCAACCAATGAGAAGACGGTAGTGGCAATAAGATACAAAACATTTGCCAATGTTATCACAAATTACACTGTAAAACAATTATTTCTTTAAAGTAACTGGAGGTTCAACTAAATCAAGTTGGAACAAAATAGGGAAAATGTTAAGATTTCATCAGATTATGGGTTTTTGTTTAAATGGGAATATTAGAAAAATCCCAACAAAAAATTTTTGTTGTTATTTTAAACATATTCTTATTCCCAATACTAAAAGCCAAAAGCATACTGCAAATTACTATTTCCACAGTAAACCTTAGAGAACTGGAAAACACTCTGTGGAGTTTACACTCCACCAGAGCATCCACCTTTCCCTCTCCCCTTGCTTCTTTTATGCCTCCTTCTCCTGGCCTGAATCCCACAGCTGGCCACTCCAATCACTCCTGTACACATGCTCTCATGTCCAGTGGTCCTCTTTCTTTCTGTTGTATAAAATGCTAAAAAAAAAACCTAGTTAAATGCAACTCCTCACCTAACCATGCCTGAACCTGGACAGTTGAATGTGACCAAAAAATGGCAAACACAAGCAAGTTGGCCTTAAACTCATAACCATAATTTAGTACATCCCCTCACACACAGAAGCAAATCACACTTCCTTAGACTCTGCACCTTAGCCACTGCCCTACATGAATAACCCACTCTCCACAAGTCCCATACTCTACCTACCACCAATTTGCTTCTGATATACTACAGATGATGTGTCTTCAATTTTAACTAGGGTCAACCCCTCACTTCCATACTTTCCCCATTCGTTGCATAGAACTTTCCTAAGAATACACGACTCTAGCAAATTCTCTCTCTCCCTCTCACTGATATTGTCAGTTTATTATTTTGTAGTATCATTCACAACCAAAAGAAATAAAAAAGCCTTTAAAAAATTAGAACATGAATAAGCTTGGAGACTCAAAAATACAATCTGGAAACCAATGGATTTCAACATACATCATGTTTACCCTCCCCACAGTCACTATTCAAGGATCTCCCCTCTCCATCCAGTCTTCTCCTGCTCCCCCCACCCCCAAGTTCCCGCAAGGCGCTGTCAGAGCCCTCCCAGCACCTGGCCACCATGCTGCTTTTCCAGCTGTTCTGCCAGCACCCACATAATCTCTCTCCTCTTCAAATTTTAAGCTAATTCAGGCTGAGGATAGAATCTGAACCACATTCTCTGACACACCGCAGGCATGCAATAAACAGTGAATGCCCATCAAATGAAAGAACAAATGTACATTTGTGTGCATTTATCCTAGAACTTACAAGATTTGGGGGGAAAACTAACCAAAAACTGTTCAAAGAAAAGCTGACTAAAATGTACTATGACCAACTTCTGAAAGAATCAGAGAACAATTTGAAACCACAGGAGTTGAGAGCTAACACAACAGCTCCTTATTTTGGTCTCTAATATTAGGAAATAATAATAAATTGACAGCAGGTCAAGTCATTCTGCAGATTAGACTGGTGCTGCCCAAACCATAGTGCGGCCAAATAAACACTCTAATGTAGCTTTTAAATGGAACATCACTTGTGAGCAACTTCTTCAGTAATAAACATTTTAAGCTATACTTTGCAAGGCAAATTTTGTGGTATTAACTTATAAAACAGACTTATGACATGGAATAGTATTAGAAAACACATCAAAGTAAAATCACTAGGTATCACAAGAATGATGTTTGAGTTTTAAAATACCAAATTTTAAATTTCTCTCTCCTTATAAATCCATACTTTGGTACTGAAACCTTTTAAGTCAATTTTGTAACGCATACAAAATATCCAGAAGGTGAAATGTCATCTTTTTACCTATAAAAACAAATATTGTAATATGTTTATAATTTCTGAAAGCTTTATTTAAAAAGATTTATAGAATTCAATGAAATTAATAGCATTACTTTTATAGAAGCAAGGAAAGGGGGAATCAAAAAAAATCAGAAAATAAAAATAATGGCTTACTTAACAAATAAGTAAGGTAACTGTCTTCGACATAACTTGGTTAGGATGACATTCTCAGGTCCATAACATTACACTGAATGGAAGCTGGCAACCTCTGAATACAGCTTACAAACCACGAGGCCAACTTCCCTTCAGCCTCATTTAAAAAGGATGACTGCCTACAATCTAACGTCTCTGGGCCACTGCTTCAGTGGTGAGCCCAATGAACTGTTTAAACAAACATGGAGTCTCAACAAACGTACTGTTCATTACCTACAAAGAGCACACAGAAGGTGGCTATTCAGTGTTCACAAAGTCAACACTTCTCTGGCAAGGTTGCCACAATCTTTAAACCTTAAATTTTAGGATAATTATAATCAATCTACAGTAAATTTCATAGATGATATTCTATATTAAATAAACAATAACAGAAGTAAATTAGTTTCAGAACATGAAAGGTATATATAGAGATTTTTAGAAGAATGTAAATGGAAACTACTTTCAGGAAATGTGGGGTTTGTATAACAAGGAAAGGAGAGATACTTTCAACCAAACGGCAAATAGTTAATATTTCACTTTAAATCTGTTACTGAAATGAGGTTTTCCAGAAAATAATAATACTGAAAACTTTAGGCACTACGGAAATACAGCATAAAAAAAAGAATCATGAGAAATACTGCACGTATCAGTAAAGTAACAATAAATCATTTATCTGAACAGTTACTAGAGATGTCAATTATAGCAGACCTCTATCTGCATTGCAAGTTTGAACCACTTTTCTGATGTCAAATATTTATCCAAAAAAATCAATGAAAGCCATTATTTTAATTCGAATCACATATCTAAAAACCATTAAGTATTTATCACTTGAATTGGCATTTTCAGTTTTACAAGAGAACTAAAAGTCATTCCTATTAAAGTTTCAATACTGTGTAAGGCTTATTTGAAAATCATTACCAAACATTTATGATCTATGCCTCTCAGAAATAGCATTATATGTAGTGGTGGGGTTTTTCACAGGAATAAACTGTTTGATTTTTTAAAGAATATATCTAGAAATACTTTCACAGGAAGAGTCTCCTGTATTAGTGAATCAAAAAAGGCCTAAGAAAATGAAGTGCATCTAAAAATATCTCTTTCATATAGCAGTAGACATAAATGCAGATAAATTCTATCAAAAATGTACATCAAAAAATTTAACATACAGACATCTTTATTCTTGAAGTATCTCATTGTTAAAAATTCCTAACTGGTAAAGATCAAGATTTAATTTAACCAAGCTATAAAAACTATAAAATCTTTACTCCCTTATAAAATGGTCAGTAGAGAGCAGTATTGAGGAATCAAAAGGGAACAACAGCTTTCTTCCTTATTAAAAATAGGAAACCTATACATCAACTGGAATATGAACAACATATTTGACCACTGTAATGTAAGTTCACTCCTTGTGGTAAAGGGTAATTGTGCTGAATTTGCATGAAGGATAATTTCCAACATAAATTGTGTAAAGTTAGCAAAGATCTTTGTAAGTATATAATCAGTGTAGGGTAATACTATATGAAGAGCAACAAGATTGCTGATCATGATATTTAACATGTGGAATCCAAAACTCCTCTACATACCAATCACACCTGCTCAGTCAAAAAAAATCAATGAGCCCTAAAATTTACAGAGGAAGTAACACCTCAGATTTACAGAAAGAAGCAAAAGCTCCCCACCTACTCTTGGGGGAGCAGGGTAAGAATGCTAACACACTTCAACATCTACATTTACATTTTCATTCTCATTTGGGGCTTTATGACACAGCAATGTTTTTTAGTGATTCTAATAAGTTAAAAGCCTTTAAATATCATATTTGTCCCAGAAATCCAGAGTTAGGCATGTAATACCAAATCCAATATATACACCTTGGGAAATTAAATCTCAATTAGCTAAGGAATCCATATATGCTCACTGCAACAGGAAAAGAAAAAAGCTGGTATTACAGTCCAAGGTTTGTGATACCTTAGTTTATAGCTTTTGTTTCGCATCATCGCCTTGTCTTTGTCTCTGGACAATCAGTAATAAAGGTCTAAATCTAAACCACACAATTACAGTAGGGGAAGACAGAGGAAAAGTGCAAAGAAACAATGAAAATCTTTATAATCTCTACTTCCTAAAATCCACATTTAATGAGCCTATAATAGCTCTTTGTTACTCCTCTAAAAAGAACACAAGAAAATGTGTTCCCAAGCCTGTAGCTTTCAATTCAAAATTAACTCCCTAATCTAACCCACATTTTCTACCGCTCTCCAAACAGCTACTTATTGCTGTCATATGCAGCAGGTGTTAAATAAAATTTAGAGGCTATCATCTTGTGCTAGCCTCTTGCACTAGGCTCCCAAAGACCAGACCACATCAGAATGAGGTCAATCATTCTAGAAGCTATAAAGTCAAACTGAACTCCAAAACAGAACAGTTTAAATTTTCTTTTTAAAAAAAGCAAGATTTTCATACTGCTGGATCACTGAAGGCAGAGTGTGCCTGCACAGACATGCTGAGGAAGTGTCCCTCTCTCTTCTCTATAACCAGTCTCTGCTTCTGCATTCTTCAGCCCATTTCTGTCTACAAAGCAAATCTCTTCTGTTCATCTCACTGGAACACTCATTCTATTTTACAATGAGGTGCGGCCCAATTTTAGACTTTTCAAGTAAAAACTAATTCAGATCTTTAAACTTGTAATTTTGTCTCTTGACACATGTTTACTTGTATCACTACCCTACTCACACTTGTTCTCATTTTTTGTTCCCCAGGCAAACTGTCTTAATGATTCAGGTTTACAGAGTCCACAAAGAAACTAGGGCCAGATACCTTCCTCTATCATTTATCTGTCCTTCAGTTCAGGGGATTATTTAACCATTCCAGGAAATCACAGTATGGTCCCTATCACTTAACAATGGTAACAAGAAAAAATGGGTCAATACACAAGTGACACTCCACTGTCAGCGGCTACCACTGTCTTTATTCCAGTGTACCACAGTTACTTGGAGGTCTTTAGAAGCTCAAAACTATCCCAATGTGCTACACACATTGTTTTACTTACGTTTTATTCATATGCTTTTTAAGTCTTTCCAAAAAGAAAAAAAGTTCAACTTATTAGGTTTTCTCTAACATGTTTTTAAATATAATGAAAAACAATATAATCTAAAACTGTATTTCTATAATATTGAAAAATAACAATGCTAATCACAGAGGACATGTGGAAGTGAATATCTGCCCCATTAAATCTGGAATCTGTACTGGCTCAGCTGTTCCATTTAATCAAACACCAGGCCAACTATTAAGAGTTCCTTCTGACTTTAACAGCCAATTTCCCAGAGAAAGAGCAACTTGCTGCTAAAAGATCTTAATAATCCACAGGGCCTAAAGAGTACTGCCTTTTTTTCATTTTAAGTTAAAAAAGGGTTTTCTCTCAACAGAAATCAATGAAAAGCCTCTTGAACTCAGCAAGAAGACAGGATTGATTTTGGCTAAAGCGTAAGTCCCTGCAGAATTTCAGAGTGCCAACAACAGTGTCGCTTTCCTCACTCATTCACTGAATTTATTCATGTTTTTTCAGGGCTACAATAACCTGGGCAACATTACTGGCTTTTCACCAGTATCACACTTTACATAACAAAATCAACAAATCATAAAATCACTGTTACATATTATTGTTGTTATTATTATTCATCCTAAAAATAAATTCCTAGACATGAAGCAATTAATTTTATACTTCTAAAACCATGTTTTTGAGTAGTTTGACAACAGCTAAGTATTCATATAAAAATACACTGTTTGGGAGATAGCTCGGTAGCACAGCACCTGCCTGGCAAGCATAAGGTCCTGGGTTTGATTCTCAGTACCAAAAAAATAAAATACAAATACATTGTCCAAGGTTCCTCAAATTTCATCAACTAGTCACAGAAATAGGTACTGATCTAAGTTCAAACTTTGTATAGCCAGCAACACATACTAATGACAATAAACTAAGTAGAAAATGAACCCCTATCTGGTAAAAGGAAGAATAATTCATTTATAGTAAATTTTAATTTTTAAGCCAGATGTGGTGCTGCCTGCCTACACTCTCAGTACTGGGAGGCTAAAGCAAAAGGATCACTATGATTTTGAGGCCAGCATGGGCTACATAGTAAGTTCAAGGCCAACCTACACTAGATAGTGTGTCTCAATAATAGTAAATAATAATAATAAGTGCATAATTAATTATTTTATTTTGAGATAATCATTGATTCATATGTAATTGTAAAAAATAATACCAAAAGATCCCATAAACCCTTTTTATCTTGTTACCCCAATACTAACTGCCTGCAAAACTATGATACAATATCACAACCAGGATACTGACACAGATGTCATTAAAACACGAATAATTCCATCACAAGAATCGCTCACCCAGCATCCTCCAAAAGGTGGGTGTACTATGCATCTGGAAAGAGCTCATGTTTGGAGTACATAAAGATTTTTTTTAATGCTCATTAGTAAAATACATAGCCCATTAGAAAATGAATATAGACAAATAATTATTAATATTATTAATATTATTACCCCTCCTCCAAAAGGAACCCTCTGTTCCCCTTTTATAGCTATAACTACTTTCTTCCCATTCCTACCCCCACCTAAACCTCTGACAATCACTCGTCTCTTCTGTGTGTCCAGTATTTTGTCATTTCAAGAATGTTATGTAAGTGGAATCACATAGTACATAACCTCTGAGATTTGCTTTTTAACTCAACGTAATTCCCTGGCAATTTATCCAGGTTATTGTGTGCATCGAAGTGTTTGCTCCTGTTCATTAACCAACAGCATCCAGTTGTACGCACATACAGTTAGTTCAAACTTTTACCTACGGAAGAACACCGACACTATTTCCACCTTGAGCTTCTACAAATAAAGCTGATATAAAATAGAAGTATGGGTTTTTGTGTGAACATGTTTTTATTTTTCTAGGTAAGTGTCCAGAAATATGACTATTGTATTGTATAGTAGGTTTAGCTTTTTATGAAAACACCAAACTGTTTTTTTGAGTGACTATACCACTGTACAGCCCCTTCAGCAACATTGCTATGTGCTATGCCTGCATGTCCCCCCCAGAGCCTCATGCAGTCATAGGTGGAGCTCTCTGGAAGGTGCTGGATCTAGGGTGTGTGCTGCTGGGATGAAGAATGTGACTCTGGGACTGATTCATGGCGTGATGCTAGAATTAAGGGTGCCCTACCCTGGGTGTGAATGCTACCCGCCTAAGGGTGGGTAGCTGGGATAGAATATAAGGGATAGAAAGCGGGTTGCTGCTGTTGCTGTTTGTCACTTGCTGCTACTTTGCTGCCTTCTGCCCATGATGAACTGTATCTCCACTGTGATGCCCCTCTGCTGTGCTACCCTGCCTTGGAGCCAGTGAATTAGGGGCTGAAACCTCTACAGACTGAGTTAAATAAACTTTTTCTCCTTTAACTTTGGATGTCGGGTATTTTGTCTCAGCAATGAAAAATGTAAGACAAACATAAGTGATTCCACATCATCACATCCTCTCTAGCATTTCACATTGTCACTAACGTTTTATTTTAGCTATTCTCACCGGTATGTGGTGAGTTTACTGCACTTTTGAACTGCGTTTCCCTAATAGCTAATGATGTTGAACATTTTATATTCTTACTTGCCTGTGTGTATCTTTGTGTCTATGTTCATTTTCTAGTTAGCTATTTGTTTTACTAAAAAGCTTTGAAAAAAAATCTTTATATACACCAAACAGCAGTGCTTTTTCAGATACATAGTTTGCAATATTTGCTCCCACTCCACACTCAGTCTTCTTAGCCCATCAAAGGGATTTTTTGTGGAGCAAAAATTCTTAATTTTGAAACAGTCTAATGTATCCCCCTCACCCCACCCCAATTCTGGGGGCACAGTCCACACAGTGCACTGAACTACATCCTCAGCACTTTTTACTCTGCCCAGCTAGGCTCACACTTGCAATGCTCCTCCTTCAGCCTTACACAGTGTCACCTGGTTAATTTATCTTTTTATGGATTATACTCTTTGTATCGATTTGAGAACTCATAATCCTGAACCTGACAGTTTCTTTCTCTCTTTCTTTCTTGGTAAAAGCTTTAAAATTTGTTTTTGTTTGTTCATGTTTATTTGTGTTTATTTTTTGAACAGAGACTCACTATGTAGTCCAGCCTGACCCTGAACTCAAAAGTAGTACTCCTCCCTCAGCCTCCCCCGTGCTAGGATTACAGCTACGTGCCACCATGCCCAGAAGTTCTAGTTGTTTTTATTTTCCTACTAGATTCTTTAGGGTTTCCTATACAAACAATCATGTTGTCTACAAAATGGAATAGCCTTATTCCTTTCTCATCTGTATGTCTTTTTTTATCTTATGCTATTGCACTTACTAGACACAAGCAATATTGAATAAGAACAGTGAAAGCAGGCATTTTTGCTTCATTTCAGATCTCAGGGGGAACAGTATTCATTCTTTCACAATGAAATAAAATGTTAGCTATAAGAATTTTGTAGATATTCTTTATTACATTGTTAAAGGTTCTTCATTAACTATTTGTCAGTGAGGGTTTTGTCATGAATGGATTACAGTAATGTTTGGGCTTAGCTTTACCACAATTTGCAAAAGAAATTCATAAAGCATTGCCATGAAAGTACGTTCAACTCTATGCATTTTTGTTAAGTGTGAAACTTAAAAATACAGAAAAACTGCTCACTACACCAAATCTCAAGTACATTCCTCTCTGTCATGCAAGCTATGTTTTACATCAATAGCTTCAAGACCTATTTTTTCAGGAAGCATCCAAAACACAGTCATGTAGGCAACTTGTCAAACAATCTGGTACTTTTGTTTAATTAATTTCCCAAAACTCCTTTGCATTCTATGCTTTTTAAAGTTCATTTGTTTTAATTAATGCATAAACTGGGTTACTTTATTGTTTTACATATGTGATAATACAAATTGCCCTTGTCAATGAAAATATGGGAAACTTTATTATCTTGAGATGTTTCTGTTGCTACCTTGAAAAATTACAGCTTGCTTTAGTGAAGTGAGTAATTTTCTGTCAAACACCTCACGCAAAACTCCTTTCTTTTAACTACTATTTATCTACAGTTTATAAAACACATTGGTACTCTCAAGAATCAGGGGTACAACACTAACCAAACTCTCAATTTAAACAGGTATGTGTTTTTAACTCTCAAAAATATGAGAATCTTAAGGGCATAGAAATCTAGGCTTAATTAAAATACCATAGCATCAAATGTTAGAAGGCAAAGTATTTCAAATCACCAAGGGAGTATCAAAGAGAATGCAAAGAAAAACTCACCCAAGCTATCAATAATTTTGTCCTACATAAAATGGTATTCATTTTCTCAGTTAACAAGGACAATAAAATGCTAGAAAAGCAGCTTAAGATGGTTAAGGGAATTTTTTAAGGCTTAATATCCACTAAAAGAATTTAGAAAAAAAAATTCACACAAACACACACACAGAACAACAACCATAAGAAACATAAAGGGCTATAAAAGGGTGGTGGGTGTCGTCTTTGTAAAACCAGATCCTTCCACATCTCCTTGTTGCAAAGACTCCCACCCCTGACCTTATGAGATAGCCAGACACTTTCTCCTTGCCTCCCAAACAACAGAACATAATAAAAATATTTTCTAAATCAAGCATGCCAAAATGTGAAAGCTGTCATACAGCTAGAAAACACTTCACTCTCTTATAAAATAAGTAGGATTTCTACCTGCATACTTAAAAAAAATAACCAAAGGAAAACAGAAATACAACTCTAAATCCAAAATAAAATTAAAAGAAATGAAAATCACAATCTAATTTCATTTAAACATGTTCAAAGAGAAAATAAAATACACTACTTTTTTAGTACAAAGATTGTATTCTGTGGCTTCATAGAACGTTTTCTAGAATATGTAACTATTCTTCCTAGTCATAGTACACACAGGAAGGAAACTAATACCTCAAAGTGCTAAACAAACCCATCTCAAGAGTGAAATTTGAAGTTCACCCCCCATTTCCAGGGCAGTGACAAGAACAATCTATTTCTATACTTCAATCCTAAATAAAATAAATATTTTGAGCTGAGTGTTTTGCATACATCTTAATCCCAGTACATAGGTTGGCAGAGGCAGGAGGATCCTGTGTTCCAGCCCAGCCTGGTAACTTAGTGAGACTTAACTCAAAAAAAAGGGGGGAGCGGGGGAGAGGTAGGGAGAGGGGAGAAAGGAGGGTTTTAAAAGCATCTTTAACTTATTTTTTAAACTATCTTTTTCAATGTTATAAAAGTATACTATGTATGCTTTCTCTTAGAAATTAAAAATCTTAATAAATAAGCACAAATATCAACTGAATACAGACCTCCATATTGCCTCATTATGTTAGAAGTAACTGAAATGGGAGCCATCTACTTATTCTTTAATATTTCTACAAAATAACCTCAAGCACTTTACCTAAAAGCATTACCAAACAGTCGAAGATTGTGTATAAAGTAAAACTCTTTCAGGAAAAGCCTCATCACAATCTCTACCTATTTCCTCGTTCCAAAGAACAGTAAGAATTTCTACTTAGTACTAACCAGAATAGCCCAAAACTACAGGGAAAAACACAAGGAAATAGGAACTACAACTCTACTCCTCAGAAAAGGAAGTCCTCCTGGAACTAGCAAGGGTGAAAGTCAGAACTTCCTCTGGTCCTCAAGTGAATGGATCACTTGACAAGTGTCTCACAAGAAAACCCTCTAACGATGAACTCAATGAAAAGGTCCCCAGAGCTTAAGGATGATCACATGGAGTAATTAGCAAACAGATATTAACATAGTTTAATTTCATTGTTAATAATATCCAATTACCTTTCTAGCCTTACAGTCATTTATAAAACTTCCAATAACCAGAACCTACATAAAAGACTTAAATCAGAAGCCTTCTATTTCCCTCTTTTAAAAAGGAAAATATAAATGGTAAGAGGGGACTGAAGGAGGAAGGTGGGAGGGAACGGCGGAAAAGAAAGCCTGCTTGTACCTGGATTCTTGCAGCTTTTTATGGAAAGGCATTTTCTAATCATTTGCAGATGAAGCAGGCCTGAGTGGTAAAGATTATTCAGTCCAACTTCATCTGCAAACCCTCAATCCATCTGATCAGCTCTCCTTAACCACATTCAAAAGTTACTTCAACAATACAAAGCCCATAAAACTAATTAAATTTTGGCTGAATAATGTGACCGGAAAAATATGCATGTTCTATACAATACACAAAGATATCTAAGAATGTTTATCTTAAAAATCAAAGGAGTATTAAAGGAAATATAATAAGTTACAAATATTCTATTTTTAATTAATTTACTTATAATTAAAATCATAGGATATACACATACTACTGATGGAGTAAGACTGTTAAAGAGAAAATACATGTACAAGTCAGGTGTAGTGGCACATGCCTTTAACACCTGTACTCTAGGAGCCTGAGACAGGAAGAGTACAAGTTCAAACCAAAGATGGGCAACTCAGGGACTTGGTTAGGGATGAGGATAGGGTTAAGGGTTAGGGGTTAGGGGTTAGGGGCTAGGGGCTAGGGCTTAGGGTTAGGGCTAAACTAAAAAACAAACAAAACAAGACTATCATTACCACGAAACAAACACACATAACAGAAGAAGGGCTAAACCTAATTACAAGTCTGCTAAGCTCTGCTCTTAGTAGGGTATCAACGAAAGCCTGGGTGTAAACTCCTGTGGAACCAGAAATAAAAACAGCCCACACAAGATGAGAGACTAAAAATGAAGGCTGGCTAAAAGTGAACTATTAACCACTGCCTGTGCTTCCAGAAGCTTCCTGCCTTGAAAAGTAAGGCTGCTGCACTGCTAAGGCCTGAACAACACAATCCAACTGCCTCACTGCCTGGAACAAAGATTCACCCACCACCACAGAGAAACTGGTCCCATGAGCTATTGCCAATCTAAGAGGTGATTTCGGATGGCCATCAAGAAGACGCTCCAAACCACCAGATAAGAGCAACTGAAGGGGTAGAACACACGAAGAAAACTACTGTCTACAAATATAGCAGATGAACAAGGAAATCCTTTCAAACAAACTAGAAATAGAAAAGGCTAGGATATGCCTTGAGATAAATACGTGTCATACTGTAGTTCCTAAATGATAAATATAAGAAATTTTATAAAATTTTTGAAATAACTATGAATAACGCATACAAAATACTGAATAGGGTAAAGTTGAAACTGGAAAGCTGAAAAGGAATTAATGAACTGAAGACTATAAGGAAGAATTTACGAAGTTGTAGAGACCGAGAGCTTTTCAAAACATCCCCTATGAAGGCCAGACAACAAGGTTCGCAGACACAGCATTACTAACAGCAGCTCCAGCACAACCGAGGCAGTGAAAGAGATCAACCTTGTATCAATAAAGAGAAAAGTTAATCACACTGAACCTTATGTTCTCTAGAGACATAAACAGTGTAAGAAATCTTACACAGAAAGAAAATGTGAACCTAAGATAAAATCTAACTTTCAAGTGCAAAGAAAAGAAAATACTAGCTTAACTCAAATAAACTTTTGTTTTGTTTGGTTTTTTGAGACAGGTTCTGTCTACGTAGCTCAGGCAGGCCTTTAACTCTCCATTTAGACCAGGCTGACCTTGAACTCGGGATCCTCCTGCCTCTGCCTCCAGAGTATGTGGATCACCTCATACACCACCACGCCGGGCATTAACCACCTTTTAAATTATACTTGTAAAGGGTTTTGTTTATTTTGGTTTTTTGAAAGAGGGTCTTCACATAGTCCAGGCTAACCTTCAATTCAGTGTTTGTAGCCCAGGCGGTCTTGAATCCTACTGTCTCAGCTGCCCCAGTGCTGGGATTATATGTATGCACTACCATACCAGCCTAAAACTCTTTGATCTTTTTTTAGTAGGTGTCCTTGCCTTGAAGGAACAAATTCTGTACAGTCTGCATGCTACCTGCGAACACCACAGCAGTTTTTGGATCATTTCCACAAAGCAAAGCCGAAGTGGAGGGCCAATAAGGAAGGCACAATTAACAAAAGAGGTCTGACTGGCCCCGCCCTCAGCACAACTCAACAGTTCTTGAAATTCAGTTTCTATAGCCAGAGAAATGAGATAAGAGTGCTTTTCTTTCCAAAACTGGCAATAAAATTTGTGATCAGGCAGGAGTAATATTAAATAGTATATTATGGAATTGAACAACAAAGTCCCTAACAAGGAGTAAGACGTGAACTAAAAACAAAATTTTAAACAAAAAGCACATGTGGAACCACCAACAATAAATTATGCCATCAAAATATCTACCACCATTTCCCTCTAAATTTAAAATAAGTAGTCAGAAAAGTAAAAAACATTGATAATCAAGGCTGCATTCACACTATGAAATTTTAACTCTCTGGTAGTTCAGCAGTGGCTATATGGCTTAAGAATCTTATGTTCCGATCTGAGCTGGCTGAGACACAACTGGTTAAGTCTCTGTGTTCAGGGGCACTATCTGATTAGTAAAGGTGAATTAACTAAGCAGACAGGACCTAAAATTTAAAGGCATTTATATCTAATCATTTACATTAATATTTTATTTTTCTGGGAATACATATCAATAGGAATCTTACAAAGATATACAGCAGTTTGAATAGTAAATAGGTCCATATAGCAATTTGGTGCTGCTGTCAAGACACAGTATTTTTTTAGCTACTAATAAAAAAAAATCTGCTCTTCTTTAGTCTAAATCATCACCCATGTGATCCACACAATGATACTGAATTCAGGTGAGCAAAAGTATAGCAGCACACATGAAGCCAACTGCAAAAACGAACCTGCGCATACAGCAGGAGGGCCGGCCTCGCCCTTCCACCACGACTCAGGCAGCACCTATCTGACAGTACAAGAGACGCAGTATATGCTTCTTCAGTTATCTGTAAATGTCAGCAAGCCCCTGGCTCGCTGCCATAAGGAACTCTATGCCTGTTCTCTGCTTTATCTCTTTGTCCATTCTCCAGTCATTTAACACAACCACAACTCTATTTTCATCAGTAAGATGTTCTTCTGGGACAAAAATGGGAGCTCCAACTGCTTCAAAAGCAGTTACTCACCAGCTGCTAGCTAAAAATCATGAAAATTAGAAAAGCAACACTTTATGATTTTTTAATCAAAGGAATCTAACATTTTAAATTGGCATTTACCACCCAGCAATCCATCCTTTTTTATAGAAAGCCAAAAATATTAACATGTTCCCATAAAAGCAATCCTTTTGATAGGAAATTTTTACATGGAAGAACACTTACTTAGAAAATGCCTATGAAAGCACAAATTCATTAACAATAAGAAGTATCATCAATAATGTTTATTTAGCATGGCAGATAACCAGAACATGACCCTCCCTGTCCCCTCACCCTCAGCACTAAGGATTAAACCCAGGGCCTCACACATCCTAAGAAAGTACTGTGCAACTGAGCTGCAGCCCTAGCCCTGAAACAAAAAAATGTTTTAAGTATTTTACCTTTTTCTCCCATTAGTTCTAATCATACCTCACAGCCTGACTTCAACCTATCTACTGGTCCCCTACAGACACAAGATTCCACGTTCAAGCAACTCAAGAGGATTCAGTGTATCCCATACATGTCACACAATCAAAACAATTCATGCCTTTCTTGTGTTGTCTATTTCCTTCCCTCCTAGTGAAATCCAACATATCTTTAAAGGTGTTCGTTTCACCCATTTTTGCAGTTTTTCATCAACCCTAGGGAGAATAAACCACTTTCTCTTCTCGGACCCCAAGAGAAGTCTAGACCAGCTTCCCTCCACTAGAACTGAAAGAGAGGAACTCAAAAAATTCTTCTTAAGGTCACAGATCTTACCACTGGCCCTCCAAACAGTAAGCACCCAAAAATTGTTCGGTAAGCAACAAAAACTAAGTGGATCAACTCACTCGAGGAAAATTAACACAGTGAATCACAGCTTTAACTTTCAATAAAGATAGAGCTGATCAGGAACCAAGCCTTTAACCCTTAGTATGTCAGAGCACAAGCACAGCTAATGTCTCCGACTGCTGCTCGTTAAGCCCTAATTTCTGCCTGCTCTTTACCGAGGGATCATCTCAATTTACTTTTACAGCTGGATACACTGATTTAGAACTGCAAAGTAGAGGTTACTCTCTGGTCCATTCAGAGAAAAAGTGAGCACCTTACTCACCACCGGGTACCCTCTCTCTGCTCTAGGGATCTAGCACTAGCCACTTCAATGACTCCCTTCCCCATCTCTTCTCTGTTCTCTATCAGCTTTTCCACAGGTGGGCTGGGCCACTTTATATAGTACTAGACAGAAAAACATATCAGCCTATGTACCAAAGCAAACTTTGATTTTTCATAGACTTTATAAGCCTACTCTCAACTAAAGGAAAACAAGAGTTTACACAAAAGTGATACAAGTTTCACACATGCTTTATTTTTATGTCAAATCATTTTCTAAAGCACTATCCCCATCTGCAAGAAATACTAAGTTCTTATTTAGAAGCAATGAATTGTGTCATCCTTCAAGCTTACAAACATGACTTTTAAACATTCTCTTTTAGAAAATACTTTTATTAAATGCCTAAATTTCTGCTTGTATTAGCTCTGAATGGCCTACAGTGCTTTCAGGAAAACAGTTCCCATCTGGTTTAACAGTCACCAAATTTTAACCCTGGGACTCCATACTTATTAAGTACTCTCCCCACCCCTAGTATTGGGGCCTCTGCAAAGAGCTATACCCCCACTTTTTATTTTGAAACAGGCTCTACCTAAGTTGCCCAGGCTGGACTCAAACTTGCACTCCTCCTGCCTCTCTGGAATGGCAGGTGTGAGCCACCATACCCAGCTTTTTTTTTTTAATTTAAGCTTGTACCAGGAGAAATAATATATGGTCCACTCTAAGTACTTTGCCCAGCCTCTAGAAATAACATGTATCTGTCCTAACACCACAATCCAGCCTTTAAGAAACTAGTAAGCTAAAATTAATGTTTATCCCATAAAGAACATAATTTATTTTTTCACTTTTTATTTGTGACTAGTACATAGTTACATCCCTCATGAGGAGCGAGTACCTGTACATAATACACCCTAATGCTCTCCTTCCTCCCCTTCCTCTCATGCCATTCTCTCCATCTATTGGTCCCATCTGCCAAAAAAGTATCATTTGGAAAGGCAGATATTCTCAGAAAAAATGACTTCAAGTTCAAAGTTATGATTTTTCTATGGTAAACTTATTTAATTGGGTAATATTTTTATCTGCAGAGCCAAAAACTTTGTCACAGCTGAAATAACGGAGGAAAAAAAGAACATTTTAAGTAGCCTATTAAAATTACATATGATTAAATTTATGTACAAAGATTCACTGATTCATTCAATAAAATGATACCACTCCTTTCTTTTTTTAGTGTCTTATTTTTCAGTGTCTTTTTTTAATTAGTGTCTTTTTTTTAGTGTCTTTCATCTTTGGTGTCTTACTTTCATCTTACCCAATAAAGGGTAATAATGCACACACATCAGACATTCAATACTTGCAAAGCACTCTTGTGCTTTTTACAGTGTTAACAGTATACTGTAGGCCTATAGGCTCAGCTATTTCCATTTAGTGGTTTAGAAACTACCCTTAAACTTACTTTTTGTGCTTTTGTTTTGCTTGGGGGTGTTGAACTCAGGACATCGCACATGCTAGGCAAGTACTCCGCCACTGAGCTGCATTCTCAGCCCCTTTATTGTCTAGTTGTGACACAGGCTCTGGCTAAGTCACTAACTGCCCAGGCTGTGCTTGAACCACAGGTCGTCTGCTCCACCTCCCACAGCACTGGCATCACAGACCTTGATGAATGAATGACATTTAAGAAGGGTGTTCAGAAACTTTAATTACTTGCAGTAGAGAAAGAAGGTCACAGAGAAAGCCAACACTCACTAAATTATCAGTGTTCCCTATTTTTCTTATCACCAGTTAACAACCTCCACAACGCCATTTGAAGAAATCAGTGGGAAGCAGGACACAGTGGTACATATCCACTGCCTCGGGACTCTGAAGGGCTGAGACAGAAGGATCGCAGGTTTGAGCTCAGCGTGTGCAACTTGCTGAGACCCTGTCTTAAAAGCAAGAAAGAAAGAAGTTCCATGGTGATAGCTCAGTGTGAATGAAGGCCCTGGGTGCAATCCCCAATATGAGGAGAAGGAAATCTGTGGGAAGTTGTAGAATTGGGTCTCAATAAATACTGGGAGGCCAAACTCTGTCGTGGTTAAGCACGGAGGCTGCCTTTTTTTTTTGAGGCCTGCTCTGTCATTTATTCACTTTCTGGCTTTGGGCAGATTATTCTAAACCTTTTCCTCATGATGCTCAATCAAAACACAGATTATGTTCATAATACATTATCGCATTTAACAGTAAAGCACCATTTGTAGTTTAAACTTTTAAACATCAAGAAGAACAGGTGAAAAAAAAGAATCTTTCCTTTCAGGTTTTTAATTCTCTTAGAAATTCATTCTACTAGGGCTGGGGATATAGCTCAGTGGAATAAGCGCTTGCCTAGCAAGCACAGGGTCCTGAGTTCGATCCCCAGTCCCGAAAAAAAAAAAAAAAAAAAAAAAGAAATTCATTCTACTAGTACTTGTGGAGAGAGCTATTATTGAGTATACTGAGCAGGCTGTGGATTAAGGTGCCCATGGCAGAGTATGCACATGGGTTGTCCTCAGTGAGCCTCTAGCCACTTGGGTTAATAAATCAAGGCACAGTTCTACGTAATACAAGCCTCAATGAAGTACACTTCAAAGGTAGTACCCTATTTTCTAGTCATGATATTTGAATTATTTTAATGGTTACAGATAACTGCTGAAATAAGAGAGTACTTAGCAAATTATATCTTCTCAATTAAAAAGCCTAAGGAGACAGAAAATATGAAACCTCCTATCCCAGTAGATGGCTACTGTAACATAACAAAGGACATAGGGAGGGCAAATAGGCTCATCTTCTGAGTCTAAAACAGATAACAGATCAGATTTAGAGAGAGGGTTACAAAAGAAGAACAATCACTGTCAAATATTGGTATTTAGTAAATACCAAAGCTAGCCTCAAAGTCATAGGCAAGATCCCCAACTATGAAAGAAAACTCACTGTACTAAAACTACTGGATCAGCCAAATATAATAAATGCCCACTGATATGATAAACCCTTGTGGCTTATTATGTGGGACTATCTATCTATATCAGTCTCAATTTTCTTAAAAGTATTCTACCCTGAGATAAAAATATCATTTGGAAATATTACATTCAGAAAGCATGGAGGTTTTGGGCCAGGTGTGGTGAGACACACCTGTAATCCCAGCACTAGGGAGGCTGAGGCAGTAGGATTGTTGCGAGTTTAAGACCAGCCTGGGCTATAAAGTGAGCTCAAGACCAGCCTGAACTGTATAGTGAGACCCTGTCTCAAAAAGACAAACAAAAAAAAAAAAAGAAAAGAAAAGGAAAGAATCCTGACAAGACCATTTTGAGTTAGCATGTTTATTGGCATACCATATAAATTATTTTACTAATTTTGGTCATCAAATGTACCCAAATAAGGATTGGGTTAATAAATCAAGACAGTCTATGACAGATATAGTTCCTTGATGGGAAAAGAAATGCAAAGGGTAAAGAAAACAAGGCAGGCAATAACACAGAAAAATAACAGTGATACACATGTGGGTCAACATCATTAAAAAATTTTAATGGTAATCCAACCCTATAAATCTAAGAGCTGTGTATAAAAGATAGTAACTTTGTACACAGTGAGTGGCATTATTAATATATAATAATACCCAGAACCAAAGGATGTTACTGAGGGATCAAGTTGACAGGGAGTCACACAGGGAACCCCACCTCTCCACAAGTGCATGTAGTTGGGCGATTTTTGCCTTTTTTTCTTTGCATGCAGTTTCCCAAGTACCTGCACAGGTGCATTTTCCTAGGAGACCACCCAAAGCTTTTATCTAAGACTATGAATTTCCAAACATTCTTCATGTGACTTTTTCTTGAAAATTAATAGAATGAGTTATAAAAATAATTATGTTAAGAGTAAGATTTAAATAAGCTATCATCAAAACTCTGCAAATCTTTTTATGGCACAAAAGAAATACACTTTATTCTATTTGTAAGCTGTAAATTTGAAAATTCAGAGTTTTAGGAAACTAAACCAGCTTTATAAAACAGATGTTGCTGCCTATACCATTTAATCAATTCAAGTCACATTCCTAGAAGACAATATAGCCATCTGATGAGATCAGCGTCAATGGAATGAGCCAACTCCACACAACAGCATTTTACAAAAATAATCAGTGGTTTAAAGCAGGGCATGTACAAAATTCCTGAAATAACGCACACATAATTCACTGCCAAACTCAGATCAATTCAGAATCTGCAGAGACAAGAAGCATTATTACGGCTCTGAAATCCATATTCACTAACGCTGTGTTCAGAAAGTTTTATTTCCATTTCAAGAAAATAAATGACTACAGAAGCTTGATAATCATTTTGGCAGATAGACGTATCCTTCATTCAAAGCAGAATCATGTTCCAGAGCTTAAGATTTTTTAAAAGATATAGAAAAACATTAATTTATAGGACCTACATCTTAAAGATGAAATAACCTCTACTTGAGAAATGTAACACCATGTCGCTTAGAAATTATAGCCACCCAGACCTCCTTAAAGGCAAAAGAATACAGCAAAATTATAAAGAAACACAGCTTCATTAGAGATCAGACTGCAATTCTGACTTTCCCATTAATGAGCTGTATGACTCTGAGTAAGTTACTTCAACACCAGGGAGTCAGCTGGTTTATCATTTCTATGTAGCCTATAGCCATGACACCCAAAATCTCCCACTCTCCCTAACGAGAACCCCCTTCACCATCCCACAACCAGCCTACCTTCTTCCTGCTGAACATCTTTCATAGATTCAATAGGCAGTTTTATTTTGTTTTTTTTTT
>PVLD010006758.1:0-97613 GCA_004027595.1 Dinomys branickii
TGCAAATCAATTAATGTAGCACACCATACCAATAGAGCCAAAGACAAAAATCACAAGATCATCTCAATTGATGCAGAAAAAGCTTTTGATAAAGTCCAACACTCTCGGGCTGGAGGTACAGCTCAGTGGGCTAAGTGCTTGCCGCTGAGCACTAGGGCCCTGAGTTCGATCCCTGGTCCCGGAAAAAAAAAAAAAAAAAGTCCAACACTCACTCGTGATAAAAATACAGATAATTGGCATAGATGGACTTTACTTCAATATGATAAAAGCCATCTATAACAAACCAATTGCTAACATCATTCTAAATGGCCAAAAACTGAAAGCTTTCCCTTTAAAGTCAGGAACAAGACAAGGATATCCATTGTCACCACTCCTATTCAATATTGTTCTGGAAATATTAGCCAGAGCCCATTAGACAAGAAAGAGAAATAAAAGGATAGGAAAGGAAGAAGTGAAATTATCATTATTTGCAGATGACATGATACTCTACATAGAAGATCCCAAAAACCCCACCAAAAGGCTCATAGATTTAATAACCAAATTCAGTAGCATAGCTGGATACAAAGTCAACACTCAAAAATCAATAGCATTCCTGTACACAAACGACAAGCAGACTGAAAGAGAAAGCAGTGAAACCACACCTTTCATAATAGCATCTGAAAAATGAAATACTTAGGAATCAATCTAACAAAAGAAGTGAAAGATCTATATAGTGAAAATTACACTACTCTGAAAAAAGGGATCGAAGAGGATTTCAGAAAATGGAAAGATAGGCTGGGCACAGTGGCACACGCCTGTAATCCTAGCACTGAGGAAGCTGAGGCAGGAGGATCATTGTGAGTTCGAGACCAGCCTGGGCTACAAAGTGAGCTCAAGGCCAGCCTGAACTGAATAGCGAGACCCTGTCTCAAAAAAAGCCAAAAATAAGAAAAGAAAAGAAAATGGGAAGATATTCCTTGCTCATGGATAGGAAGAACCAACATTGTGAAAATAGCCATACTACCAAAATTGTTGTACAAGTTTGATGCAATCCTCATTAAATTCCACTAGTATATCTCACACATCTAGAGAAAACATTCCTAAAATTCATTTGGAGGCAGAAGAGTCCTAGAATAGCAAAAGCAACCCTGGGAAACAGAGGAAAGGTAGGAGGCATCACAATCCCTGACTTGAAATTACACTACAAAGCTACTGCGATAAAATCAGCAAGGTACTGGCAAAAAAAACAGACCTGAAGATCAATGGAACAGGCTAGAAGATACAGACACAGCTACAAAACACACTCCACCACCTCATTTTTTACAAAGGGGCCAAACATGTTCACTGGAAGAAAGACAGCCTCTTTAACAAATGGTGCTGGAAAAACTAGCTTTCCACATGCCTAATACTAAAACCAGACCCATGTCTATCACCAAGCACTAAACTAAAGTCGAAATGGAGCAAAGATCTAAATATCAAAACAGAAACACTAAATCTATTGAAAGAGAAAGTAGGTAAAACTCTCAAAGACATAGGAGTAGGCAGAGAGTTCATGAACAAAAATCAAACTGCATGGGAAATATTTCAAAGAATCAACAACTGAGATCTCACCTTACTGAAAAGTTCTGCACATGAAAAGAAATCACCAACGGAGTAAAAACCCAAGAAAACCCAAGAATTGAGAAGAACTTTTATCCAACTGCCCCTCAGATAAAGGACTCATATCTAGAACATATAAAGATTTTTTTAAAAATCAGGCCCCAAAAGTTCAAAGACCCAATCCAAAAATGTGCATCTAAGATGAACAGATACTTCTCAGATGAGGAAATACTAATGGTGAATAAATATATGAAAAAATGTTCAACATCATTAGTCATTAGAGAAGGGCAAATTAAAACAACACTGAGATTTCATCTCAGCCCACAAAAAATAGCTATCATTAAGAAATCAACTAATGACAAATGCTGGAGAGGCTGTGGGGAAAAAGGAGCCCTTCTCCACTGCTGGTGGGCGTGTCGATTGGTGAAACCACTGTGGAAATCAGTCCAGAGATTCCTCACAAAACTAGGATTGGAAGTCCCACTTAACCCAGCTATTTTCCTTCTGGATATTTTTCCAGAAGAATTAAAACATCCTACCACAGTGATACATGTGCACCCATGTTTATAGCAGCACAGTTTGTCATAGCTAAATCTTGGAAACAACCCAACTACCCATCAACTGAGGAATTAATAAAAAAGATGTGGTATTTCTATACAATGGAGTAGTACTCAGCTATAAAAAAAGATAAACTCGAGGCTTTTATAGATAAATGGATGTAACTAGAGACCATACTCAAAGTGAAATAAATCGGACCCACATGCATAAACATCACATTGTCTCTCTGGTATAAGAACATGAAAGAGTAAAAAATACCCAAAATGTACAATAGATAAAAAGAAAGGGAAAGAAAGTGCTCAAAGGAAGGAACAACTGAGGTGAGGGAAAGAAGAAAAAATACTAAGGCAAATATATGTGGTTAGGTGGCATAACTGTACTGTTGGTGTCTGATGGTTTGTTGGGGGGAATAGTTAATGATTAAAAGGCTTTTTGTTTTGTTTTGTTTTGTTTTTTACTATTTTGACCAATTTTGCGTGCTTGCATCTGGTAATCTGAGCAACTTAGGTCATGACAATTTGCAGTACCAATGGTGAATTTCTACCACCCTTCCTAGAGCCACTATGTATTGTCTCCAGTGTGTTCTTTTAAATTATTATTTTTTTATTCTCTTTAATGATTTGATCAATTTTCTATTATTACATCTGGTAATCTGAGCAACTTCGTTGAAAATAACAATACGTAATATAACAACCACTGTTAATCCCTATCATTTGGTTTGAAACCCTGTATCATTTTTAATGTCCTTGCATTGTGTTGTTTATATTTTGTTATTGGTCTCTTTTTTTGTACTATTTTCTTTAAAATAAAAAAAAAGATTAAAGTAAAATTTTAGAAAACTAAGGATAGTTCAAATTCCCTTATAGTAAATGCTTCAAAACTAATGATGTTTTCTTAGTGACCCAAGAGGTAACACAATACAATGCAAAGAAAGAACCATTTCCATTCTGATCTTATCAGTGTCCTTATTTTGACCCTTCTGGGTCTAAATTTCCTTATTTTCAAAAGAGAGGAAATAATACTTATCAAGTGAGGTTATGACGAGGATTGTCAAGTGAAGTCTAGACCCTCAGACAATGAGAACAAGGTACTAGGTAGAAGGACCCACCCTTAACAGCACAGTCCTCTCTTTGCTGACCAGCACAGTCCTTCTTTGCTGTGCGTTCTGGACAGTAGGGTTTACATTACAGCCTAGGAGGCTATGACTGGCCTCCTGGATTTATACTCAAATTACCAGCTGGGCCTACACATTATTATGAAGTAATAATGGAAAAAGGAACCTAGTACTGACTGTATCCTAAGAAATACAGCCTGTGCTGGGTACTTTTCTATGTCACTTTATTTTATTCAACATAATTTTGCCACCAAACTGCTCAGAAAGACAGGAACCCAAGCCCTTCCCACTTCTCTGAATTTGGTCTGTCTACCACAAGGCACTGCAAGATGTCAACAGAAGCACAACTAACCTCTTCGTGGTAACTGCGTGCTCCTCCACTAATCTGCTACATGCCCACTCTGTGGGGGGATGTGGCACACATCCAGTGGGGAAGAAGCAAGGACAACGATAACATTGTGTTTAGAACACAGTCCTCCAAACCCAAAGCTCTTATGTTTGATACATTTTGTTTTAAAAATGGACCTTGTTTTTCAGCTTCATCTGCAGTTCTATGTGAAGAGTGACAAATCCGTTTTTATTTGTTTTATTAATAAAATGTAATTTGGATATCTTGAAAAAAATAAAAGTCCTCATTGCTTACAACATGGGCTATCTTAAGGTACTGTCCCATTGCTGGGAAAAATACCCAATATGCACAATTTAATGGTGGAGAGCTCTGTTTTGGCTCACAGTTTCAAACCACACATGGTCAGCAGGCTCTGAGGCAGAAACATGGTGGATGGGCAGCACAAGCCGCTCACCCCACGGCAGCCAGGGGGCAGAAGAGAAGGGAGGAGCCGGGCACAAGAGGCCGCACCCCGGGACCAGCTCCACCAAGGCCTCGCCCCCCACCATGCACACTCAGCCACAAACTGATCCACGGATGCGTCCATAAATGAACACAGCACCTCACGGTCCACTGACCATCTAAAGCCCTATCTCTGAACACCTGCAATATTGAGGGGACACTACATCTAAACCATAACAGGGACAAGCAACTAGGAATTGAAATCAGCCACACAGCAACATTTATTGAAGATCTACTGTGTGCACAGCATGATGAGCACAATGAGGAGTACAATAAAGTCAGTGAAGACAGCAAACAATACATATGTGAAACTTCAGTTCACATAAAGCCACTCACCCAAGAAGTGGGCTGATGAGTCTTCACCCAATATAGCTGCAGCCAATGCGGGGTGCTACAGTACTCATCACAGAGAAAGCATTCAGCTCTCTTACATTTGGAAAAGCTTACCAATATAAATTAAATAATATGTCATATCCATATGCAATGATAAGTATCACACTACACATTTTGTGTGAGGATCTGCATATTTGCTTGTGTTTGCAGAAAAGATACCCCTGAAACAAAGACTGTGAGAAATAATACAAAAGAGAACAGGATGAAAGTGTGATTTCTCAGTATGTATCTTCTGTATTTTTATTTGTGAAGCACATATATTAATTCTACCCAGGAGAGCTATTTTGCTTAAGTCAAGTTTTAGAAAATGCCACCACAAGTGGTACATGGCTGTAACCCCAGCACTTGAGAGGCTGAGGCAGGAGGATTGCTGCGAATTCAAGGCCAGCCTGGGCTACACTGTGAGTTCAAGGCCACCTTGAACTAAATAGTGAGACCCTGTCTCAAAAAAAAAGCAAATAACAACCAACAAAAAGAAAATGCTTTATATGAAAAAAATTTCCATAATGTGCTGCTTTTTAAAAATGTCCACAAAATAGGACATGTTTTCTTACATGGCAAATGTATATACAGAAGAATCATTTTAAAAACAATAGATACATTTGTAAGGATTCAAGTCATACAAAGTATGTTCTTTGACCACAATCACATTGGAAGTTAATAAGAGAAATGTCTTTAGAAAATATCCAAACATTTAGAGACTAAATAATATACTTCTAAATAACACACAGGATAACTGCCAAGAAACATCAGTAAGATAGCCAACTAGAGGTTCTCAGTGCTAGTCCCCTCAACAAAAAAAGTCCCAAACCACAAAAAAAAAAAAACCACACTTCAACCAAAATAACTAAAGCAAAGCAGCCGAGGGTACTCCCAAGAGTCCACTTGCAGTACTAACCCCACAGAAGAAATTAACCAGTGCCTACCCCAACCCACCTCTACCTCTCTGCTCAAGCTGCTACTTCACTGGGCCATTAAGGAACCAGAGCCCCTGCTTTAGTACCTTATGCTTTAAGAACAAGTAGTCACTGCATTCCTCCACACTTGGATGGCTTTCCTGGAGCTACAGCAATTCCACCCAGGAGCCTACCATTCATAAACTTACCTACCACTGGACCCTAACTTCACAGGATAAGCTGCACTGGTGCCATACCATGTTCCGTCCCAATCACAGGTCCGCACTGCCCCTCAGAGCCCAACTTCAAGTGGCACCCCACCCCCAGGGAACCAAAGCCTTGAACAACCAAAGCAGTCTCACCCCCTTACCATGAGGCCAGCAAGGGGCCTTTCTCCCTGAGCCTTCTGGAACATCAGAGCAATTGAACCCTCCAGGGCAATAGCTGATGTGGTATCCTAGCATTGGGGGAACCAGTGCTTCCTCTGACCTATACAGTCTTGTTTTCTAGGGGTGAACTTATTGAAGTACCTTACATTGAAGGGAATCAGAGCCTTGGCTGAGCTGTGACACCCTACTCTCCAGGTTGAATAGCCACAGCATCCTACCTTTCTGGAACGGGAATAAACACCTCCTCATGGGATGCAGTCCCACTGCATTACTCCTCATCTACTAGGGCTCAGGTCACAGCCATCCCTTGCCATTCCTGGGTTCTTGCTACTGCTGTACCTCATCATACCACATCAAGTTTACTGCTAGTCCTACTACTTCAAGGTCTATGGTCATCTCTCCATTGTATCTTATGTGCCAAGACCTGCACAAGATGCCAATGTGTTCTACTGGTTCTAGGTCTCTACTTAAAAGTATATCCTCCTGAGTACCCTATCTTCCTCAGAGGCATGACAGTGCTGTGCCCTTCCCCATGTGGTCAAAGCCACAGCTATATCATGCCCCTTGGATCTGAGTTGCTGGGGCGTGACTCAGAAAAGCAGACCACTACTTTGTGGGAGAAAGGTATCTACTCATGCCTTTGAGAATAGACCAATGCTTTGAGTTCCAGTGTCACAGTAGTTAACAAGACCCAGAGCCCAGGACCCTGGCTCCACAACACTAATGCCCTGGGCCCCAGTGCCACAATTACTGCCTGGGGACCATGACCATCTGACTCCAAGAGAGAGTCTCTTACCTAAGATTTTCTACTGTGGAGAAGACAAAAACAGGAGAATCTCAAAATCCCTTGCCAGTGAGACCTCTAATTCCCTATGTCACCACTGTTACTGCCACAGTCTCTAGTAGCCTACAACACTGAGGCACACCAGAGTCATCATTTTTATCACAACTGGAGAAGTTGCATGGAGATTATATAATTGTACCCACCCAGGACCACTGGACCCTGCCCTAACCAACAACTTCATGCCCATCTACAGGTGAAAGTCTTCCTCTTTGACTGCTCTAATAGATACACAAAAAACAATGCAGGAATACAAGAAACCTGAAAGACCAAGGAAGCATGACCCCACCAAAGGAATATAATAACTGTGCACTAACTGACCCCAAAAGAAATGGGTATTTACAAGCTGCACAAAAATAAATGTCAAGGAAACTCAGTGAGATACCAGAAAATACAGACAATGGAACTGGGGAAAACAAGTCACAATCTGAGTATGAAATTCAACAGAGAGATAGACATCACAAAAAAAGAACCAAGCAGAAACATTGCAGCTGATTTTTCTATGAAGTAAAGTACACATACAGAACTTCAACCAAAGACTACAGAAAGCAGAAAATCTATGAACTTGGAGACAGGACTTTGAAATTACTCAGTAAGAGGGGGGCAGAATGAAAACAAAAGTAAAGAAAACACACAGTTCTTACAGAACAACATTAAGCAAACATTGCATAGGAGTTTCAAAGGGGATAAAAAGGGACAGAAAACTTATTTAATAAAATAATTGCTGAAAATGTCCCAAGTCTTGAAAGTGGATGTTCAAATCCATGAAGCTCCAAGATGCACTGATATATTCAACTGAAGTATTTCTCCCTGAGATATATTAGAATTAGTTATGAAAGACAGAATTTTAGCATCTGTTATGGTTGATACATTGTGTCAACGTGGGGAGTCTAGAGGTTTAGCTGAGTGACTCAGGAGGAAGCTAAGGTGCTTACTTTGTATACATCCTGAGCCTGTGGAAGAGGAGGCATAGAGATTGTGTGAGAGCTACACACCCCCTGGGTGGGGGTAGGTGGTTTACAATGTAAGGGAAGAGAAGAGGCTGCTTGCGGCCATTCCTCCCTTTTGCTCTTGTGGTTTTTGCTGTGTTCTGCCATCACAAACGTTTGCCCTCTGCCATCTGCCACTCTGCCTCTGAGCCAGCCAGGTATGGACTGAAACCTTCACAAACTGTAAGCTAAATAAACCTTTCATTCCTTCGTTTTGGGCATTGGGTATTTTGTCTCAGTAACCAGAGAAAAGTAACCAAGACAGCATCATAGAAAGGCAAACCCGGGGCTGGGGATATAGCTCAGTGGAATAAGCGCCTGCCCAGCAAGCGCAGGGTCCTGAGTTCGATCCCCAGTACCACCAAAAAAAAAAAAAAAAAAAAAGGCAAACCCACTGGACTACTACTGAATTTTTAAGCATAAGCCTCAAAGAAAGAGATCATAGGTAGTGAAAGAAAAACACTGCAGGACATAAATACTATACCCAGTAAAGATGCCCTTCATAAATAAAAGAGAAATAGTTCTCTTAAACAAGCAAATCCTAAGGGAATTGTTACTAGTAGACCTGTATTACATGAAATGCTTAAAGTTGTTCATCAAAAAGAAACAATATGTACATAAGTACAAAAAAATCACTAGTAGATATAAATTGAGAATCAAATCCAGAATATTACAATATCATAATGTAAAGTGCAAACACATTATTTCCAGTATTAAAGTGAAAAATGAAAAATCAATGAAGCTTAAATAAGTCTCTATGGTATGTACATTATAAAAAGATATAAATTGTACAATAAAACGTATTTTGAAGGAGACTAGAAGTCCAGACTTTTTGACTATGACAAAAAGACATATAGGCTGAAAGTGAGGAAAGTATGGAAAACATATTCTATGCAAATGGTAACCTAGGAGAACAAGGGTGGCTATACTTATACCTGATCACATAGACTTTAAATAAACAAGTATCACAAGAGACACAGAAGGTCATTATTTAAAGATAAAGGGGTCACCAAAGGACATGCATTCATCAATATACACTGATGTAGCACGAGCTCCTAAATACATAAAGCAAGTATTAATTGACATGAATGGAGAAATAGATGGTAATACAATAACAAGGGATTCCTATATAATATTTTCAATAATAGATATATCAACCTGACATAAAATTAATAAGGAATAGTAGATTTAAAATGCACATTTGCCAAAATGGACTTGACAAACATATACAGAATGCCAAACACCAACAGAATACCCTTTCTTTTCTCGAGCATGCAGGAAGCATTTTACAAAATGGACCATATGTGAGGCCAAAAACAAGTCTCAAGAAATTTTAAAAATCTGAAACCATCCCTAGTGTCAGTTTACTCTGGAATGGTATGAAATTAGAAATCAATACTAGGAGGAATTTTAGAAAATTCAGAAAGATGTAGGTATTAAACGTGCTGGAGGGGGCTGGGGATATAGCTCAGTGGAATAAGCACTTGCCTAGCAAGCGCAGGGTCCTGAGTTCGATCCCCAGTACCGCAAAAAAAAAAAAAAAAAAAAAAAAGAAAATAAACGTGCTGGAAAAACCAACAGGTCAATCAAAGAAAAAAAAGTCAAAGAGAAAATTTCATTTTTGCTTTGTTTTGTTTTGTTTTTGGGTACCAGGAATTGAACTCAGGAACTCAGGCTTGCCAGGCAGGTGCTGTGCCACTGAGCTATATCCCTGGCCCCCAAGAAAATTTTAAAATATATTGAGACAACCAACAACAGAAACACAATGCACTAAAACCTATGGGAATTTCATAGGGATGTTCCTAAAATGATGTTTATAACAAAGAATGCATTTGTTAAAAAAAAATAATGATCTCAAGCACATTATCTAACTTTATGCTGCAAGGAACTAGAAAACAACAAATTGAACTCAAAGATAGCAGGAGGGAAATAATAAAAATTAGACAGAAATAAATCAAACAAAGAACAGAAAAACCACAGAAACAATCAATAAAATTAAATTTGTTTTAAAAAATAAACATCAGAAAAACCCTCCCTTGTCAGGAGAGAAGGAGGAAGAGACCAAGAAAATAAAATTTAAAACACAAGGCAAAAATATTACAATACCTGCCTCAGAAAGGAAAAAGATCACACAGGATTACTGTAAATAGTTACAGGCCAACAAATCATATGATCTAGAGGAAATGGTTCTCAGAGCAATACAATCTATCAAGTCTGACCCAGTGAGAAACAGAAAGCCTAACAGATCAATAAACAGAGACTGAAGTAGCCAAACCCTCCAACAAAGAAAAACCCAGGACCAGATGATTTCACATCTGAGTTCTACCAAAGCTTCAAAGAACTAATGCTGATACTTCTTGAACTTTTTCAAAATAACAAGCTAAAAGAATACTTTCAAATATATTTTAAGAAGTAAGCATCACTTTAACATCTAAGCCAAAGACATCACAAGGAAAAAGCTAAGAACTCATACTATCTGATGAAGATTATTACAACATCCTCAATAAAATAACAACAAATGGAATTCAATAATACATCTAAAAGACTATGCATCAGAACCAAGGAGGATTTATCCCTAGCACACAGAATACATAAAGAAATAGAAAACCAAAAGGAAATAGCAAAACTCAAAAAAAGATCACAAACACTCTCCTCTCAAAAAAGTCAGCAAAAAGACTTGAACAACCTCACCAAAGATACACAGACGGCAAATAAGCACATAACTAGATGCTTAACATCATCAGTCACCGAGAAATGCAAATTAAAATCATTATGAGACGCCCAGAATGGTTAAAATTCAAAAGACTGACCATAACAAGAGCTGGCAGGAATAAGGAGAAACAAGCTGTGATGCACTGCTGCTGGAAATGTAAAATGACACAATCACTTTGGAAAGAGAAAGGCAGTGTCCTGGAAAGTTAAATACCTACTGTGTCATACCAAGTGCTTATATACATACACTAAGTATATGTGCAAGAAACACAAAGCAAATGACCATAAAAAGACCAGTGTATGATGTTCAGAGTACAAAAGGATAATAATGCAAATGTTTATCAACTGGTGGATAAACAAATTTTAATATAACCGTACAGCTGGATACTACTGAGCAAAACTAATAATTATGCTAAGTACTGCAAGTAACCACAATACTTTATATAACATGACGCAACAAATAAAATTCTAAAAAATTCAAATAAACCTATAAAGCAGATTAGTGATTCCCAGGCTATGGAGGAGGAGGAGGTAGGAGTAAAAGTAACTTTTAAAAAGGCATGAATTTATTTGATATATATTCTGACTATAACGATGCTTCTTGGTAAATTATATATGTTGAAACTTACCAAATTTGTATTATATATAAGTATGTATATTTACTGTGTATAAATTATACCTAGTCACATTGTTTTTAAAATATTAAAATGAAATATTAACATTTTAAGCATCTTTAATTAGGCATATGATTTGGGTTTTATATTTTGTGCTTCAGTGTTTCTCATTTTTCTCTATTAATCACATTTGGTTTATTACAAAATAAGCTTTTTAACTGTATTATAAAATAATAACAAGTGTACTGAAAGGACAAAGTATGACATACAGAGAAAGTGGCAATATGATAGGTAACATATATCAGAATATTTTGATGGATCAATAGATCACAATTTAATACCCAATTTCAATTCATAATTCACCCTCCTAAGGTGCTTATCTGTGAGGCAGTGTTAAGTCATCATAATTCATTGATGATAACTTTGCTGCTCTTAATATAACAAGTCCTACTCACAACAAAACAGTAACAATGCAAAACAAAAAGTAAGGCCTCCTGGCCTTTGGTTGTGAGTATATCTCAGAAGAACCAAGATCTCAGCAAAGGAACCCAAAATCCTTAAGCAAAAAGCTTTTATGAGTTTGGTTGCTGAAAAGGCAGTTATAATTTACAACAGATCTATTCCTTATTTTAACAAAAGTTTGTTTTTTGGGTTGTTTTTTGTTTTTTGACCATGTCTCATTATGCAGGCCAGCCTTGAACTCGTGGGAATTCTCCTGCCTCAGCCTCCCAAGTGCTGGATGACAGGTATGGGTAATCATGCCTGGCAAAAGTTTGATTTTAAACATGGGAGTTTTATTAGTTACTTTTAATATTACACATCAAATGTATGCTTACTGTGACAGAGAAAAACTGCAAACCTGTAGAAAAGAAAAAGTAGGGGCTGGGGATATAGCTCAGTGGAATAAGCGCCTGCCTAGCAAGCGCAGGGTCCTGAGTTCAATCCCCAATACCGCCAAAAAAAAAAGAAAAAGTAAATGACCGTTGACTCCCCATTCCCAACCCTACTCCTAAGGGTAAGAGCATTCAATACACAGACGTACAATATACAGGTAAAATAAATTTACAATTAAATGCTGATATATTGTACTCTGAGTAATTAATTTAAAGATAACAATATACAATGTGTTAACCACTATTACCCTCCTACCACATTGCTTCGGAATTTTTTTTCTTTAAAAAAAAAAAAATATATATATATATATATATATATATTTAAAAAGTTTTTTTGAGACAAGGTTTCACTATGCAATTCAGGCTGGCCATGAATTCACTTTGTAGCCCAGGCTGACCTTGAACTTGCAGTGATCCTCCTGCCTCAATCTCCCAAGTGCTGGGATTACAGGCATGCACCACCATGCCTGCCTCTAAAGTTTTTTTAAAAACAAAATTGGTATCATACTTTATATACCATTCTGAAATCTATATTTTTTTGTTTAACAAGAGCACATAGACATTCCAGATATACATATGTAAATGTAACTTTTTCTTTCTTAATCACTGTGGAAGATTCCATACCATGGGTATATAATATTTTTTCAGTTATTGTTTTGATGAATTCAAATTGTTTCTAGGGTTTGTCACTACTAAAAACTCCAAAATGTTGTAATATATATTTATATGGTTACTATATATCTGTTTTTAGGTACAGATTTTTATTTTTCCTAATGGATAGAATCTTTAAAATAAAATGCTATCTCAAAGGGTATATATTTTTTATTTTGATAGCTATTCCTGCATTGCTTTCCAAAAATCATACAAACTCATGCTTCTGTCAACAGTATAGGAGAATGCCATTTCCCTGAAATCTGTATTGTAATACTTTTAAAGTCTGGCCTAGATGATGTATGAAAATTGTTACCTGACTATATAATTTACATCTCCTTAACTATCAAGCAGAGTTAGAATATATGTTTCTATAGTATTGAACATTTGTATGTCCTCCTTTGCATTGTACCTATTTAAATTCTTCCTTATCTTCTACTGAATGACAGGATTTTCTCATCAATTTATAAGATATTTTTGTTTATTAATTATATAATCCTATTACATTTCTGAGATGGACCCAAGCAAACCTATTTAACATATTACATGGCTCTAAAACTATACATCTAGGGGAAGGAGGCATTTGAAAGATGTTGGTTAAAGGTCATAAAATTTCAATCTGACAGGAGAAATAAGTTCAGATCTATTGTACACCATGTTGACTACAGCTAATAACAATTTATTATATACTTGAAAATTGCTAAGCAAATAGATTTTTAAAGTTCTTACCACATACATGCATGTGCACATGCATGCACACACTAAAGAACAAACCTATAAGATAATGGACACGTTAATTAGCTTGGCAGTTATTCTACAACACATACACATCAAAACATCATAATGCACAGCATACAATTTTATTTATTTATTAACATTTTAAAAATAGTATCTGCAATGTAAGTTGCAGAGTGACAAATTAAATAGAAAATAAACAGTAACAAAATGCATTAAGAATTTTAACCCATATTAGAGACGGTCCCTAGACAAAGATTAAACAAAAAAATTAAGTACTGAATAGACTGCTGTAGAGACTCTAGGAGAGACTCCAGGACACATTCAAGGGTGTTAAATGCTGACCCTTTTTGAGAACTCCCGTGTTAAAAATACATCTAAAGAAATCTCAGAAATAAATCTTAAATTCTCATGTAATGAGAGGCTATCAGTGTGACTATTAAAGACAAAGCAGATCTTGCATAATGGAGGCCTTGTTTCTGACATGGCTTTTCAAACTGACTCTACTAAGTAAGAGAATCTTACATGATACTGTGCTTCCCCCAAAGCTGTCATTGATCCATTAAAATTGACAAAGAGCTGCAATGCTTGTTCTACATTATCTACATTTACAAAAAAGAAAAAAATCAGTTTTTCCATGCTATTCTTTCAATTAAGACATTGGTGAATTTCTCAAACCAAAAAAATTATTTGTAAACTAAAGAAAAATTCCTGTATTCCATTTTAAGAGCACAATATTATAATTCTTGTAGAAAATCTTCATGAGTCCTACTTGCATGAATGAAAGATCACCGTATCCAGTTAACCTTAAACAACCTCAAGTATAAATCATCTACTGACTGTAACAAGAATATTACATAATGAAGAAGAATATAACTCTGAGGTCAGATTTAAAGTTATCTACTGAAAACTTTCTACCCTAGAGCATTGCCCCATAAAGCAAGCCCTGGAAGAAACACCTTCTTTGATGTAACACACTTTAACTTCAAGTACAAAAACTTGAAAGAATCTTTTTTAAAATCTGCCAATGCATAACCCTTGAGCTTCAGTTTTCACACAAACAAGGGCAAAAAAGCTTCAATTATCTACTTCAGCACTTGCCAGCGAGAGATTTGGGAGTAAGATGATAAATGGAAGTTATAATGGTCAAGGCAAGAGGTTGTTAGACATAGATTAAAAAAAAAAAAAAACTAAAGAGCAATCCTGTATCTTTGATGTAACAGGTGTTGGTCTCTGTGCTGGAGCAAGAAAGACATCCTCCTGTGCCCACACTCTGAAGCCAGAAACAGTTCAAATGAGAAGTTGACAACTGACCACAGAATAAAGGCATTCATTATCTTAGGTGGTCGATGAATTAAGCAACTTAACTTTGATGAGATAATACTGTTTTCATGTGATTGTTCCCTGAATTTGAGACTTCCACTTAATCTAACTCATCATCTCTTCTGCTCTGAGGTCTGATGTCACGCCACCAAAAGCTGTTAGTTGCCCTGTGACTTGCAGGGGTGGGACATCCAAGGAAAAAACTGGAAACCCTGCAAGCCAAAAACTAACACTGCAGTCTCCTTGAGAATAAACCTCCATTAGCTGCCTGGAGGATGAGATGTCAAAGGAAAGAGAATCAAGATGTCCTAGTTTACAGCCACCTCACCCGCCACTTGTCAACCATCAGATGCTGAGATTCCTAGGAAGGAAGCTTGACACCCTCCACTCCCCACCTAGAAGCCAGGAAATGTTCTATATCTAAGCCATACTTGGTTTTCCGACTGGAGCAAAGCAAATAGCCCTCAGATTATGCAGAGTCAAGGGACAATAGCCATATATCCAGCAGTCTGAAAACAGAAACTGAGGAATCGCCAGCAAGAATCACATGACTTCTTCCAGTAAAGGGAAGGAGTACTGCCAAACTCAGTGCTTGAAACTAGCATTATCCTGATACCAAAACTGAAAAAGGAATTTAAAAAAGAAAACTACTAGCCAGTTTCCTTCATAAACATAAATGCAAAAATCTTTAACAAGAGACTGGCAAACAATACAACAAATCGTTAAAAGATAATTTATCGTGACAAAGTTAGTTTCATCCCAGGAACACAAGAATGGTCCAAGATATGTAAATCAACAAATGTATTAGAGCACAGAAATAGAAAGAAGGTCCAACATTGATTCATAATTAAAAATCCTGAAGAAAATAGGTATAGAATGTCCTTATCTCAACTTGATAAAATCCATTTACGGTAAACCCACTCTATCAATATCATACTAAATGGCGAAAAGCTGAAAGCTCTTCCTCTAAAATCAGAAACAAGACAAGGTTGTCTATTCTCACCAGTTCTGTTCAATACAGTATTCGAAATCTTAGCCAGAGCAATCAGGCAAGAAAAATAAAAGGAATGCCAAAGGAAAGGAAGTCAAATTATCCTTGTACCCAGATGACATGATCTGTAGTCACAAATCACATGATCCTTTACATAGAAAGCTAAACACAAAAACAAAACTCCACAGAAGGCTCCAGGAACTAATAGACAAATTTAGCAAAGCAGCAACACACAAAAATCAATAGATTTCTTCTACACCAACAAATACACCTAGAAAGAAATTAGGGAAACAATCACATTCATAATAGCTTCAAAAATAAATTAAATTCTTAGGAATTAACCTAACATTGAAAGTGAAAGACTGTATAATTAAAACTATCATATTCTGAAAAGAGGTTAAAGAAGACATCAGAGGACTTCCGGGAAGATGGCAACCAGGTAGGCAGCAGAGAGAGAACCTCCCAGAGGATTACCACCCAGACAATTAAATATAGCAATATGAAGACAGAAAGGAGAGAGGTGTGTACCCTGAACCCAAGAAGGATCTGAAATGGGAACCGAAGCCCTAGGAAAGACCAAGCAGAACCTCTCCCGGAGGAAAGGATCGGAGGGCTGCTGCGGCACACTCGGTGGGAGAAGAGACGGAGAAAGAGGAAGCCACTGCTTCAAACACACTCGTGGCCCAAGCCCTCGTTCCAGCAATCGCAGCTTCAGCTTCGGAGACCCACGCTGATGGAAGCCTCCCGACTCGGCCAGGGGAGAGCAGAGTTCCAAGAGCTGGTCCAGGTCTGGAGAGGAGAGGGCGCAGCCAGGAAAAGAGGCAATGGTGGTTGGGAACTGTTGTCAAATCCAGTATGAGGATGAGAGGTTGCAACAGCCAGGAGTCCCCACCCTGCAGCAACCTTCCTAATCAGAACCTGGAGGCAAGGTGGAGCCAGAGCAGCCAGTACACATCCCACCACACCCAGGTCTATCCCTTCTCACTCCAACATCAAACAGGAAGCATGAACTGAGTTACTGGGCTTCAGCTCCCACCCTGAACACCCTCTGTGAGCACCTTGAGCCTCCGCAGCCCGCACAATCACCACCTGTTCCTGACAGCAATGGGAGGAGTCCACAGGCTTCAGGACTCACCCCAAACTACTAATACGAGCAACAAGAGTGTCTCCATACTGCTTGCATATACGAACCTTGTATGAACCCATGGTGACCAGGTAGGCAGCAGAGAGAGAACCTCCCGGAGGAATGCCACTCAGACATAGGAATATAGCAACATGTGAAGGACAGAAAGAAAAGAGGTGGATATCCTGAACTCGAGAAGGATCTGAAATGGGAACGGAAACCCTCGGAAAGACTAAGCAAAACTTCCTCTGGAGGAGGGGATCGGAGATCTGCCATGGCGCAGTCGGAGGGAGACGAGATGGAGAGGGAGGAGGTCACTGCTCCAAGCACACCCTTGGCCCACGCCCTCGTTTCGGCATTTGCAGCTTCAGCTTCGGAGACCCATTGCCCAGCTGCAAGGGGTGGGGAACGGTAATGCTGGAGATCAGGAGGAGATGGGAGAAGAAGAAAGGGCCTCTGGCATCAAGGCAACAGGACAGAGCCAAAAGGGTCACAGAGGGCGCCCCGATGGGGGCACATGCCCCATGGCTGCTCCACTGAGGGCCCGGCGGCTGTGCCGCTGTGGGCCCCACAGCTGCCCCCCAGTGGGCCCTGATGCTGCTCTGAAGTGCGCCCTACGGCTGCTCCACTGTGGGCCCCGTGGCTGCTCCACTGCTACTCCGCAGTGGGCCCGGTGGCTGCTCTGCTGAGGGCCCAACTCAGGGCACCTCATGAACTGGACCCGCCCCCACCCATAGCACGACGACAGAGTGGAGCCGGGCAATCCACTGTGAGCATATGTGCTCTCCCACCTCCGATCATGGCAGTTTGTATACACCCATGTATGTTATAGTATAGTCTGAGGCAGCTATATCTCTTCCCAAGGTGAGAGTCCAAGGATATAGATAAACCCAGGAATACAGTTATTATCGCAGGGAAGATGACTGATTGAGTGGTAGGGCAACGGAGATGAGGGAGGAGAAAAATTGAATGATCAAATGGGCCATCATCTGTGTAACTGAGTAACAAAGGTGAAGGTAACATTATGTAGGACAGCATCCAGAGCTAATTCCCTTCTATGTTCTCTATAATTCTGTATTTCCTCAATCGTTTTTGTATTAACAGAAGTGGAGATAACTTTATATTATACAGCATCCAGTGCCAATTCCCTACTATTTGCTCTATAATTTGGTATTTCCTTTAATGTTTTTGTGTTAACTAATGTGAAGATAACTATGTAATACAACATCCAGTGCTAATTCCCTACTATATTCTGTATAACTTCATATTTTCTGCATTGTTTATGGCTTTTCTGGTTCGTATGTCTCCATTCTTTTGTCTTTAAAATAAAATTAAATAAATAAAAAATAAAATAATTTCTTAAAAAATAAAAAAAGTTTTAAAAAGAGGACATTAGAAAATGGAAAACCATCCCTTTTGGGGATATTGTCCAAATATCCAGAACCAATATTGTCCAAATGACCATATTACCAAAACTGATACAGAGATTTAATACAATCCCAATCAAAATACTAACACTTTCACTAAACTAGAAAAAAAACTCCTAAAATGTATATGGAACCAGAAAAGAAGTAGAATAGCAAAAACAATCTTGTACAACAAGAACAAAGCAGGAGGTGCTAGAATTTTGTGTATCAAATTATATTACAAAGCTATACTCATTTTTTTCTAAAGCATGGTACTACTGGCATAAAAAAAGACATGCAGATCAATGGAACAGAATAGAAGATGAATTAAAAAACCTCAGGCACACTCAGCTATCTTTGACAAAGGGACCAAAAAGAGACTGAAAAGAAGATAGGCTCTTTCACAAATGTTATTGGGAAAACTGGTTTATCCAGGGGTAGATTAAATCTAGATGTGTATCTCTCACATACTAAAAAAAAGACCTAGATATTAAAACAGACACAATCTGCTAGAAGATAAAATGGGCAAATCACCTAAAGACATAGGCAGAGGCAAGCACTTCCTGGACAAAAGCCCTGTTGTATTAGAATTAACACCAAGAATCAACAAAGGAACTCATACATATCAAGTTACACAGCAAAGGAAACACCAGTAGAGTGAAGAAACAATCTATAGAAAAAGGAAACATCTTTTCCTTGGACAGGGAACCAATATTTAGAAAATATAAAAAACTGAAAAAAAACAGATCCTTCAAAATAAAAGACCCAATCAAAAATTGGGCAATCAAAATGAACAGACATTTCTCAAAAGAAAATGATAAATAAGTTCATGAAAAAAATGTTCAACATCTTCTGGCCATTAGAGAAATGCAAATCAAAGCAACACTAGATTCTATCTTATTCCAGTAAGAAAGGCTATCAACAAGAATTCAAATAACATATTTTAGTGAGGTAGGGGGTAGAGGGAGAGGAATCCTTTTACACTGTTTGGGAACACAAAGTAGCACAACTACTATGGAAATCAGTAGGGAGATTCCTCTAAAAGCTAAAAATAGAATTTCGATTTGACCCACTACCTCCCTTCCAGGTATCTTTCTGAACAGTTAAAAACATCATATTACAAGTATGATATGCGTCTAGATGTCCCCACAAAGTCTCATGTTCATAGGCAGGACGTTTTCAGAAGTGGCTAAATCTAGAGTATGTGATGCTGGAATGAAGGGCATATGATTAATCCACTCATTGGTTTGGAAATGCCCTAATGCCAGTAGCCTGACAGTGTATAAAAGGGGCAGAAAGAAGCTACTAAGGTTACTTGCTTGCTTTGCCACCTTCTGCCCATCATCAGTTGTTTCTCCCCTGCGAAACCTGTCTGCTGCCCTGGACCCAGTGGATTACACTCCGAGACCTCTACCAAACCATGAGCTAAATAAACTTTTCCCCCTTTAACTTTAGGTGTCAGGTATTTTGTCTCAGCAACAAGAAAAGTAACTAAGACAAAGTGATATATGAACAACCATATTTATAGCGCACAACTCAAAATAGCTAAATCTTGGACAAAACCTGTATATACATCAACATTTGCATTTTAAAATTGTGATACTGGAGGATGAGGAGGATAGCTGAGTAGGTATGTATGTATGTGCGGATGGCTGACATGGTTGCACTGTTGTCTCATGTCATACTGATGTGGGAAACAATCGGTGATTAGTTGTTTGATCAACCTTGTATGTCTATTTGTATTGTCCTGAGTGTACGCTTTGAAGCTACCAATGTGTAATACAACAACCATTGTCAATCCCCTGCCACCTGTAGTTCGATTTTTGTACTGTTCTTGTGCCACTGTGTGTATGTTTGTTAGTGTTTTTGTTCTTTTACTTTTAAAATAAAAAATAAAAATAAAAAATAAAACTGTGATACTTATATATGGAGTATAACTCAGTTATAAAGAAGGGACAGGCATGGTGTCGCACATCTCCTGAGGCAGGAAGATTGCTGAGAGTGGAAGCCCAGCCTGAGCTATAAAGTGAGCTCAAGCCCAGCCTGAACTGCATAGCGAAACCTGGTCTCAAAAAGACCAAAACAAATTATAAAGAAGGATAAATTTGAGTCATTTTAGGGACATGAATGCACCTTCAAAACATGTTAGCTGAGGATATAGCTCAGAGGGTACAGTGCTTGCCTAGGATGAATGAGGTCCTGAGTTCAATCCCCAGTACCATCAGAAAAAAACAAAAAACCACATAATGTTAAACAAGATAAATCAGACAGAGAAGGTTAAAAATGCATGATTTCTTTTACACAGGAAACCCAAATCATACATAAAGAGTAAAATAAAAAATGATAGAAAATGGAGTAGCCCTTTTGAAGCTGAGAAGGGGCTCTAGGGATGAAGGAAGCAGGAGAACGAATGGACAGGTAATGTTTGTGATACAGACACTCATTGTGAAGGAGCTCCTGCCCCAGTTAGCAGAGTTTCTATCACTGTATTAAAGGTAGCTTAAGTATGAAACTCAGAGTTTATATGTCAACATTGTGATACTTATTTTTTTCATTGCTACAAAACAGTAGTAACTTTCAGTGCTCCAATCTAATCACTGATAAAGATAGAACTAAAATAACACTGCCACTCCTCAACTAATTCAGTGTGTTTTGATAATCTTTCAGACTTTTAAATTTCAAAAGAATTTTCTAACAGACCATTCTTGTTCCTATTCCAGGGTTAATTCTAAAGAAAATCAAGACTAGCTTTTAAATTGCTATGAACAAAAAAAAAATTAAAAATAAATAAAATAAAATGAATTGCTATGAACATTGGGGCAGGTTGTAAAAGGAAAACCAAAGTTATGCCAGGAAGTGTAGGTTTTCACGCCAGTTGTGTTCTAATCTCTTTGTTCTAGTCCTATTTTCCCAGCTATGAAATACTTTTAGAGATTATAAAAATTGCTAAAGTTCCTTTCTTCAACAAGTCTATCATTTTATATTATATATCTCATTTAAAAATACTAACTATTCAAAATTCAAACGGTTTTTAGACTAAGCTCAGCTGAGGCATAAATACAGGAAAAAAGGTAATGGGATTTCAAGCCTGAATAAGACAATTTCCAAAGTATTTTAAAATATTTTTTCAAAACTCTAAAAGTAACAACCATTGATGAATTCCTACCATCTTGTCTAGTGAAACTCTGTACCATTTCTAATCTTCTTTTTCTTTTTTTTTTATTCTCTCTAGTGGTTTGATCAATCTTGCATTCTTACATCTGGTAATCTGAACAACTTTGTTGAAGATAACAATAAGTAATATAACAACCACAGTTATTTCTATCATTTTGTTCTGAAACCCTGCACCATTTTTATTGTTTTTGCTTTGTTTTGTTTTTGTCTATGTTGTTGCTATTTTGCTATTATTCTTTTCTATTATTCTCCTTAAAATAAAAAAAATTCCAAAAAAAATCCTTCAAAATTCCCTTATAATATTTTTTTTAGGAGAGGTGATATTGGGGATTGAACTGAGCACCTTATGCTGAGCTACATTCCCAGCCCTTACCACTCAAAATCCATAATCTCTAATCAATTCTGATATAGCAACAGAGAAGCGAGAGAACTGTCATTTTGGAAAAATTCCCTGAGAAAGGGAAAGAAAGTTCAACGAACACAATATCTGAATATAATACAATAAATAGATTTATAAAAACATCTTGGATAATAAAATACATTTTATCTATCTTATAGCTTATAACATACATAAAAACAACCTTATATTTATGCAAATACTTAAGATTTTGGTTGACTAAGACACTTCCATCGGTAAACTTCTAGAAATCTTTCTCTCACAAATGGACACAGTTGCTCAAAATAAAGACAATATGATCGGGCTGGGGATATAGCTCAGTGGAATAAGCGCTTGCCTAGGAAGCGCAGGGTCCTGAGTTCGATCCCCAGTACCGCAAAAAAAAAAAAAAAAAAAAGACAATATGATCATTTACTATTGAGTTTGGCTGAGTGATTCAGCAGGAAGCCAGGGTGCTTACTTTGTACACATCTTGAGGCTGTGGAAGAGGAGGCATGGAGATTATGTGAGTGCTACACCCCCCTGGGTGGGGGTAGTCTGTTTACAATGTAAGGGAGAAAAAGAGGCTGCTTGTGGCCATTCCTCCCTTTTGCTCTTGTGGTTTTTGCTGTGTGCTGCTGCCATGAACATTTGCTCTCTGCCATGTGCCACTCTGCCTCTGAGCCAGCCAAGTATGGACTAAAACTTCCACAAACTGTAAGCTAAATAAACCTTTCCTTCCCTCATTTTGGGCATTGGGTATTTTGTCTCAGCAGTGAGAGAAGAGTAACCAAGACAGAATTTGGTACCAGTGGAGTAGGGTTGTTGCTGTGACTATACCTGACCATGTGGTTCAAGAGCCTTTGGAAATTGCTTGTGGGAAGAGTTTGGAAAGGTTTGGAGATGTCTGGTCAGAGCTCAGGAGACCAGAAGGCTGATGGAAATCCTGCCAGTGAAGAACAGCTTCGGGAGGTTTCTGTTGGGAAGAAGGATTGCACTGGTTGTTGGACTCCAGATGATGTATGTTATGGCATGGCAGAAAGTTTGTCTGCATTTTGCTCATGTCCAGAGACTTTGCCTAAGACTGAGATTAAGGGCAGCAGTCTGGCAAAACAAATTTCAAGTCAGTCAAATGCTGGGGCAGTGGCTTGGCTATTGTTGGGGACTTTTAGCCAGATTTATATGGACAATCAAGAGCAAAGAGCCCAGCAGGATGATTTAAAATGTTGTGAGTTTGGCCAGAAAGGAAGCACCCAGTAAAGCTGCTGATTGCAAAGATAAGGCTGGGGAGATCTCTATTGCTGAGAAGGAACAAGAGAATGAAAAAGATGGCCTGAGGGCATCACAAGTAGTGAGTCTCCACCCCTTGCAGCCTCAAAACTGCAAAGGTGAGAGACCTTGCCTTGAGAAGGAAGCCAAAAGAGTGCCATGTTCCAGAATGGCGGCGGCGGCCACACCAGGTTCCAGAATGGAGGCGGCATAGAGAATTTGTTCCTCAGCATTGGATTCATTGTGCCCAGTGATCCATGCGCTCGATCCCTGTGGCCAAGAAAGAGGAAAATTTGGCTACTGCTCCAGGTGGCAGCAGACCCTGACATCATCCATGTGGCCCTGGCTTTAGGTGCATGGAGAATGCAAGAGTTTTGAGGTTAAAGAGGCTTCCACCCAGATTTCAGAAGGCCCGGGAGGCCAGACAGTGTGCCCCTGAGAGGGCAGTGTGTGAAGCTGTGAGGTGAGTGTGAAGCAAAAGGTGCCCTGGAGACCTCAGAAGTTTAGAAAAGACAGGACCATGGATCATCTGAGGAAAGCTACAAGTGGGGAGCAAAGCAGGCCTAAGAGAGCTGTGGAGGTTGTAACCACCAGAAGAGCCATAGGGGTGGACTCATGCAAGCCCTTTGGAGCTCACAATGTGCCACAAGTTGCTTCAGATGGTGGATGTGGAATTACAGGACATAATGTTAGCCCTGCTGCATTTTGGACTTGCTTTGGTCCCAATGCTTTATATCACCCTGTTGGTGCCTTTTGGAATGGTAATGTTTTTTTGTGCCTTTAAATGTTGGAATTGTTTAATTTTCATTTGTATGGGGGCAAATGTTATGGTTCTAATATAAGCATGTCTTTGTATCTGGAAACTGGTTTAATGAAGTATGTCTGGTTGCCAAGTTGACAAGGGGTGGAATGTTATGGTTGTTGATATATTGTATCAACTTGGGGAATCTAGAGGTTTGGCTGAGTGATTCAGCAGGAAGCTAGGGTGCTCACTTTGTACACAACCTGAGCCTATGGAAGAGGAGGGCATGGTCACTGTGTGAGAGCTATGCCCCCTGGGTGAGGGTAGTCTGTTTACAATGTAAGGGAGAAAAAGAGGCTGCTTTGCAGCCATTCCTCCCTTTTGCTCTTGTGGTTTCTGCTGTGTGCTGCCACCATGAACATTTGCTCTCTGCTATGTACCACTCTGCCTCTGAGCCAGCCAAGTATGGACTGAAACCTCCACAAACTGTAAGCTAAATAAACCTTCCCTTCCTTCATTTTGGACATTGGGTATTTTGCATCAGCAACAAGAGAAAAGTAACCAAGACAGATAATAAAATATATTTTATCTATCCAATTTATACATAAAAACAATCTTATATTTATGCAAATACTTAAGATTTTGGTTGAGTAAGCCACTTCTATCGGTAAACTTCTAGAAATCTTTCACAAATGGACACAGTTGTTCAAAATAGAGACAATGTGATCATTTAATATTGGGTAAAGCATAAGCTAGCATCACCTTGACACATGAGACATAATAAATAAGGACACTGTGACCATGGAGGGAATAATGATGGATAAACAGCATAAGAAAACGCAAATTAGGACCCTCAGACTATTCAACTCCTTTCAATATAAACTCTCCTCAAGTAAATTTCAAAGGACAAGATCCTTATAACACAAAATAAATGAAAATTCACTTTGACTATGTAAGGCATACCTGAGAAAAGTAATAAATACCTAGAGTATACAAACAAAAAAAAAAAATGTAGTGGTTGTTTTGTAATCCCTGTTTTGGCTTCTGTAAATTTTTTATGATAATTTATGACAGATCAGGTATACAGATATAGAGATAAGTATAGGGTTGGTTGATTGATTTTGCAGTACTTGAGATTCAACCCAGAGCCTTCACAATAAGTTACATCCCCAGCCCTTTTTTATTTTGACATAGGAGCTAAAAACTGCTAACCTGCCCAGGCTGAACTCAAACTGAGAACCCTCTCATGTCAGCCTCCCAGAGCACTGGGACTGAGCTACCACATCTGGCTAACATCTGCCACACTTAGAAACTTTTACACTTTGCAGCTTAATCTCAACCAGCCATTTAATTGCCTCTCAGTCATTTGCAAAATATGAAAATGCATTCATTCAAATGATCTGTTTATAAGTTTCACAATACCCATCATTACTAAAATCCATTGAATCCTTAAAGCTACAGTAATATAGATACTTTTATGGATTTTCACTTAAGAAGAAGATTCAGAAATGATTACACTTTTGTGACTATGACAAAATATTTCAACTGACCCCAGACGAGATTACAGCATCTTAGATATCAAAAAAGAAAGATATAGTGCTATTGTCCATTGACAGTTGTCAGGTACTAACTTCTTTCACATCTATGAGACTAAAGAGGTCGACATCCTTTCTACATTATAAGCAATGGTAAGTTTGATCCCTGAAAGGAAACTGCAATTAATTTCAAGGGCCTGATGCCATTTGTAGTCCTGTAAACAACCTAGCTCTGGGCAAATACAAAATCAAATCTAGATGAAATGTATAGCAGGTTCGCTTTTTAAGGGAAAGACTGATGAAGACTAAAGTGTTTTTAGCACATTTATCGGGCACAATCACAGCAGCTTTTAGTTATCCTCATACTGAACAGTATCACTCATAGGTATGGAATAAGGGGAAACTAAAGGGAAGGAGAACCAGGAGACCAAGAGAATGGTTGCACAGCAACTCTTACTGGGCACCGATTGTCAGGTATTATCCCATATATTTCACTTATGCTATTTGATTTAGTCTTTATAATATACCCACAAGGTTGAAATAATCCCCTACAGTCAAGGATGTCAAGCAGGTAAGTTACTTAATGAAACTCATATGATTAGAAAGTAATGTAGCCACTTTTAAAACATAATTTCCACCTCAGCAGTCATTTTGCTACAGAACTCAAACTAAATAAAAGTTTTCTTATTATCTATCAAGAGGTGATATTATTCCTTATCCCTGACATTTAATATAAAAATTAGCTATAATCACAAGACCCAGAAATCAGAGTGAAACTGCCATTTTAAAAAACTTTTCATGTACCTATGACTTATAAGGTATTATAAATCTATTTTGTTAATTTTTCTCTAGACAAGTATAACAACGTGTTGGAGAATTTATGTCACTAGTCTTACCCCCAGAAAAGAAAACCTGTCTATTACAATAATATGCTTAGACATAACCATTAAATGATGAACATTAAAAATAAATGTTCCTGACTCCCACTTCTAGTTAGGATACAGAGACTTGCAAGAGAATTTCATTTCCAACCTAACAAACTGAATAAATCAGTTAATCTGTAAAAATCACAGTTTCTTGAAACTCATCATAGAGCTAAAAATACAAAGAAACCTAAATTAACTAAGTTGTAGAAAGTAATAAGCCCTTTCAAAAAGGAACACAGACTGATAAGCTTCCATTACCAGCAGAGATGGAAGCTTCCATTTCCTCCTTCTCAGAGGAGGAAGAATCTGTCATAAAGGTTTCAAGAGAAATAAACTGAACTTTCAACATCTTACAATTGGCCATACCTGTGCTAGGATGAGGAACTGACATTCTGAGCAGTCCCCACCACAGAAAACCTGCAGCTATCCGCCTACTCCTTCTGCGGGCCATTACCAAGTCCAAGTACACAGAGGTGCATACTCTTGACCAGACACAGGGCACGAGCTGGGAGAGATCGTTCTTGAAGCATGCTGTACTTTTCCTTAGCACAAGTCAACAACCCCCTGAGGACAGTGGAGAAACAAGACGTGCCAGATTCCACCCAGACCCTCAGACCTCTATCCATGAAAAAGTAGCAGTTCCTTAAGGATGGTTCAGCAGTAGGAGTACAAAGCTCTTTGAGACGCTCTTTACCTTCAGTGAAGTGGTCTCTGGAAACTGGGCAACAGGACAAGAGAGATCTGAGTTGCACAGGCTGGGGATATAGCTCAGTGGCACAGCACCTGCCTAGAGATCTGAGTTGCAGAATGCAGAACACTGAATTGGCAGAGATAGCTACATAATAATCCAAAAGTCTGTTAGCTTTACCAGAAAGAGAGATTGCCCACAGTTTGCCATGACTTGTGGAGCTGGAGTTAGAAAAAGAATTGAAGTGAAAAATAAGTATCAAAGCTTAGAAATAAATGCAATAAGTGGATAATCAGTGGAGAAAATTGATAATCAAATGATGGTTCTCTGAAAAGTTAATTTACCTCTAGTAAACTGATTGAAAAATGAAAGAAAAACTACAAATACAAATTCCTAATGTCAAGAATAATGGGGAGGGTATCACAATTGATTCTACAGATATTTAAAGAATAGTGAAGGCTATATTTTACAAAAACTGTGCCAGTGAATTTACAGGCTGACTGAAATGAAATGTGCCTATCCTTTTAAAATAAAACTGAACTATAAATTTAACAGGAAAAAAAAACATAGAATGTCTTCACAACCAACTATGCCAAGATTTCCAAAGCACAATGAGCATTAGTCTTTTAATTAATCACATATAAATATAAATCCAATATAATCAACACTTCTACAAACCAGGATACCAATGAAAAAATGAGTAAGAAAAAAGGCTGAGCAAAAGTGCTTATAATACACATATATACAATACATGAAAATATTTTATAAATGCATAAGGAAAAGACAAACTCAATATATTTAAATGGACAAATGAGTTTACAGACTTTATAGACACTTCTGGGGAAGTCAATAATCGCAATACAATATCTTGAATATCGCTGCTCATCAGGGAAGAACAAGTTAAAATCACAATGACAGCACAGACACTACTGGAATAACACGGAAAGGAACTGAAAAATCCATTCCTCCAGAAAACAATGAGAACACCAGTAAAAATTGTCAAAATCAATCTTTTCAGGTTCTTGAAATTAACAAAAGGATTTCAATAGTTTGAAACATATTTATCCAAAAAAAATGGTCAGCCTTCAGTAAGGATAGTGAATTTTTGAGTGTTTTAATTCCTTTAATCCCATTCCCATTTCCCATGCCTTCAACTGTCTTAAAAACCACCACCCATGATCACAGTAAAAAAACAAGCCCCTGGCAACCACTGAAGAGGACAGTACAAGTTGGAGAACCCCCAAAATCCCCATCCCCAGAGAATATCCCTATTAGCCAGCCTGAAAACTCTCTGAAAAGCTTTATTCTTTGAATCTGTCAGAACTCACTGTATATACACAGCACTACTGCAGGGCATATAACCAAAACACCAGCATTGTTTAACATCAGTTGCCTGAGGCAATGGTACCAACTAGAGCAAACAAAAGAATGACCAAAAATTTTAAGAGAAAAAATTGGGAATGAAGTGCTCACAGAGGGCACTGAAAAGTTCCAGAATATGCTGGAAATCTCAGGCCATGCAGCAGCCCAAGCAAATCCTGAGAAGGGGTTCTCTGGGAAAGGTCTTATCTCTGGCTGACCTTGAGGGTCTACAGAAGCAGAAGTATAGGTTATGACAAGATGTTAGCTGCCTGTAGAGCACTGAAACCATGCTCCAAAGCCGGTGCTTGCAGGTATCATCTGCAAAGGCAAAGAAAATTATTAGTGCAAGGCACTTAAGAAACCTGTCTAATCATTAGCTGACTGCTAAGTAGTATGAGTAGGTAACAGAAAGAACCTGCAGACTTTACCATAGGCCAACTGATATTATCCAGTCTAAGAGGCAGAAAGAAAAAATGAATAAAGGAAAGGAACAGAGTTTGAAATGGGTAGCTATCAAGTCTACCAACATGTATCCAATGGGAAAGAGATAAAGGAGGGAAGAAAAAAAATAATAGTGAAGAAATAATGTCCAAAATCTTGCCAAATTAACAAAAGACATCCAAGAACATCCAAGTTAAAACAAAATTAAATTCAGAGATCAGCATTTATACACATTAGTCCATTTTCCATTGTTATAATCATATATCTGAGGCAAAGTAATATACAAAAGGGATTTTCTTGTGTCTTTTTGAGGCAGGGTCTCACTATGCAGTTCAGGTTGGCCTTAAGCTCACTTTGTAGCCCAGGCTGGCCTCAAACTTACAATGATCCTCTTGCCTCCAAGCCTCCCAAGTTCTGGTATTACAGGCGTGCTCCACCATGCCCGGCTTGAAAACGGTTGTCTTTAGCTCACAATTTTCAAGACTGACAGTCCAACATCAGGCAGCTGCATCTGTATAGCCTCGTAAGAGCCCTCTGGATATGTCACAACATGGTGGAGGGCATCACAGTAGCAGTGGGAGGAAGGGAGAGATCCATGGTAAAGCAGGAAAAGAAAGAGTGGGGAAAGGTCAGTCTGGCTCTTTTATAACAAACTATTTTCTTGGGAACTAACACACTCCACAAACCAGTATTTAATCCCTTTTAAAGGCAGTTTCCCCCATGACCAAATTACCTCCCACTAGGCCCCACCTCTGAAAGGCTCCCATTCCTCCAGGGCTGCCACACTAGGAAGCAAGTTTCCAGGACACAAACCTTTTGGGAACAAACCACAGCCAAACATGACCGAGTCAACCTATCAAAAGCCAAATAGCAGAGAGAAAAGTGACTTATCAGAGAGAGAAGATCCCTAATAAGATTAATAAATGACTTCTTATCAGAAACTAGGGAGGACAGAGATAGTAAGATGACATATTCAAAGTGCTAAAAGCAATTGTCAATGAAGAATTCTATATCCAGTAAAACTATCCTTCATGATACAAAGAATAAATGAAGACATTTCCAAATAAGAAAAAAAGAGAATTCATCACTAGCAGACTTGCCCCACAAGAAACACTAAAGTCAGTCCTGCTTTCAGGCTGCAATGAAAGCACACAAGACAGTAACTCAAATCCATAGAAAGAGGTAACAACTGCGAGTACAGGAAATAGCGTAAGGAAATAGGCACCATCAATACGTTTTCAGCTGTCCCACCTTGCGAGTTCCCATGTTTCCCACTTTGGACCCATCTCACCTCGTGGTTTTGCTGTATAAAAGTCCCTATAAAAGGCAGGTTCCTGGGCAACCCACTGGAGCCCTCTTCTGTCCTTCTCTTAAACAGAAGCTTTCTTCCTCAATAAATAAATATAATCTGCTCTTAAAAAAAAAACATTTGGAGGTGATGGAACGTAATCTGGGTAGTTATACAGGTACATGAAATTGTCAAAACTAACCAAGTGAACACTTAAAATCTGCGCATTTTATCATATGTAAACTTTATAACAGGTAAAAAGAATACTTGTGAGAAAAATTAACTTTTTGACTTAAGGTTCACAAGTGAAATAATAGGATGTCTGGGATAGGTCAAGAATACTCCAGAACAATACATGAGAACCAGGTAAAAATTAGCATACTATTAATAAATGTTGAAAGTGGGTGATAAGTACATTAGAGTTATACTACTCATTCTACTTTTGTGTATGTATGGAAATTCCCCCAATAAAGTTAACATTTATTCATTCATAAATATTTCTTACTGTAGTTCTGTGGCACAAGTTCTGGGTTCTTGGGCATTTTCAACTTGTAGAATACATCTCCAATATTAATTGTATCACCTAAAAAGAATAAAGAAACAATCATTACAAGAGACAATACTGATACATACTACTCTTACACAGTGATACATTCTATTACATACATAGTAATACATACTATTCTTTTAGCAGTAACGATCCTCCTGCCCTATAGAGCGAGATCTCATAGAAATACACATGCCTATGTCAGGCACCATGATCTAAAATTTCCATCCACAGTCTAGGCTGCATCAAGAAGAAGTGAAGCATAATATGTTTTGGCTTTTATCTAGATGTTCCCCAAAGCCTCATGCACTCATAGGTGGGGCTTTTGGCTGTATCTAGGGTATGTGAATGTAGATTAAGGGTGTGATACTGGGATTAAGGGTGTGTGGATCAGTCCATTAACTGGTTTAGCATAGCGGAGTCTGAGGGACTCCACCCAAAAAGCAGGGAGCCTAGATGGAATATACGGGGACAGCAACTGCTGCTACTGCCTCTGCTGCTGCTGTCTTCTCCTTGCTGTCTTCTTTCCATCCTGCTTTGCCTCGGAACTGTTTCTGCTCTATGATGCCCTCTGCCATGCCACCCTGTCTGAGAGCCAGCTATGGACTGAAACCTCTGCAAACTATGAGCCAAATTAATCCTTCTTCCTTTAACTTGTGGGTGTCGAGTATTTTGTCCCAGCAAGGAAAGTAAGTAAGACAGGCAGGGATGAAACTCACATTTCAAGCACTGGGTTGGCAAAAGGTAAGTACAAGAAAATTTACTACCAGCTTTATTTTGCTGCAAATAGCAACACTAATATAGGCAACAAAAATACAGAAGAATGCATTTTAAAATCATCCAAGTCTTTAACACATATCAACTTTTTTTGATAATTTTATACATCCTAATTTCTAACACATACAATTTCAAGCACTCTAAAAACCTTCCCACCAAATTCCCTATTTCTAGGTCCATAAAAAGAACAAAGCCCCAAGATGCATAAATGTCAGGACTTTCTACATGAAACAAGTAAAAGAGAACAAAAGTCCTCACTTCGGGCTACACTGTCCCAGTTTTTTAAAGTAACATTATTAGTTTCTGCCTGATCTAAAGTACAGGTCTAAACCAAACAATCTCTCTGCTTTACTCTCTCCTGTAGCACAATAGGCATCCTAAAACCATCTGCACCTGTACAGGGCTCAAGACACTCAAAAAAAGTAGCTGTGCAAAACTCATCTTTTAGCCTGGTAAGTTTGGTGGTACATTAAAAACCAAAACTTTAAATCACAGTGTTAATAACAGCCATACTGTATGCTTACTATCTTCTACATTCCCAAAACAGTCCTCTGAGACAAAGATTTACAAAGAAGAAAGTCTGCAAATCTGTGAAAAAGTTTTTATAGATGAAGAGATTTTTTTTTAACAGATATATAGTAAATTGAGAGAAGAGAAGCAGAACACACAAAGCTAAATCTTGCTTAGGTCTTAAATTAGCAGCCAGAAGGGACCAAGACAAAACACGTTGAGGGCAGAAATCTCACTAAAGGCTGCAAACTTGCCCCACAGTCGCAGGCACTCCTTCCTCTTCCCACCAGTAAACAGCCTTCATTTCATCTATCATACAGGGTCCTGACGCACCAGCACTGCCTGGGAACTTGTTAGAAAAGCAAACATTCAGGCCCCATTCCAAGCCACTGAATTAGAAACTGTGTTTCAGCAATCCCTCCAGGCAATAAAATTGTAACATCCTCAAAACCCTCATGGTCAACAGGGTCTTACAATACTGTACAAGCTTAATTTCTTCCAGGCATTGGAAAATCATGCTGCACTCCCAGGCAGGTCACGCTACACTATTTTCCTTAATGCAGGAAAGGAAATATAAAATAGCTACCTTCTAAAGTAAATTGTTTAAAAAAGGATAAGCTTACTTACAAATAAAAGCGGTATCATTGCTTAAAATATAAGAACAGTAGCCTTTATTACACATGGTTATAAAGAATTATAGCTATAAGGTTTTCAAAAAAGATGCCTTTATAAATGTTATTTCACCTCTCGTAAAGACTACAATTATATGCATCCTGAAAAAAACTGATACAAAGTAATTAAAATAAAACATCTGGAGTACATTTTTAGGCACCAGTTCTCCTTACAAACGTAGGAAGGAAGCTTGACAATTGGCTATCCGTTTGTTTAAAAAACCTGAGGTAAAACTCCCAAATCACACTTCTCACAAAAATAAATTCAAAATACACTAAAGATCTTCTAAACATTGAAAAATATATATAAAAGAATTAAAAATATATGTGTGATGGTGAACTTGAAAAGGTATTTCTTAAGCAAAGCAAAAGGAAAAACTAGACAAAATATTTTGCAACATTAAAAATTTACTATAAAGTTACCATAAATAGTTAAAATATAACAAAGGTATGAATCAGAATATATTAAAAAACTGCAAATCAATCAGAAAAAATAAACCAATAGAAAAATAGTCTAAATATGTAATAGGCAATTCACAGAAAACACAAATTAGTAATAAGCATAGAAAGAAATGCACAATCTCATTAATAGCAATGGATAATGAAAACTAAAGTGAGAAGCTATTTCTCAGGTGTAAAATCCACAAAGCATTTAAGTATGACAACATGAGTAGAGAAGGAAGCAGTGCTCCGGTGTGGTGCTGACGTACAAATGGACTGGCATAAGCACTTTAGAAGGAAACTCTAATTCTCATTATCTGCCACACCCACTGATGTACCCTACAAGGCACATACAAGGGTGTGCTCACTGCAGCACTCTTTGCGCTATGGCCTAAATGTGTCCCAGCAGAATCATATGTTGAAATACTAAATCTCCAAGGTAATGTTATCAGGAGGCCGGGGGGGGGGGGGCACCTTTGAGAAATAGTTCGGTTGTAAGTGTAGGGCCCTCAGGAGTAAAACCAGCGCCATTATTGGAGACTCCACCTGCCCCTTCTATCATGTGACTATCTATGGAGGTAGAACTGCAATTATGTATAACAGGCTCTAATCACGGCACCAAATCAGCTGGCACCTAGATTTTAATTTCCCTGCCCCCAGAACAGTGAAGAACAAATTTCTCTTATCTATAAGCTATCTAGTTTACAGTATTTTGTCATCATAGCCCAAACTAAGATATCTTTTAATAGTTTTTACAATACAAAAAAAAATCTTTTAAATACTCATTAATGAGATTATCATATTTACATCTATAACTGTACTATAATCTCTTTTTAACGCTCTTTACTGAGGTTAAAAAAAAGCATGAGGAAAATTATTTCATCAGTATTTAGAACTGAATTTCTGATCTTTGCACCAAAATATGCTTCACTCACAGTACTTCCCAGTTCTTACTAATAGCGACTTAATCCTTCCAGTTGCTCACATAGAAAGCTTGAAATCATTCTTAACTTTTCTCTTATACCCTAACCTATGCTAATCCAAACCAGCCCTCTCTCACATTCTAACAAATCTCCTGTTTTAACACTTGCTCCCTACTGTTGTCTCAACAGAGAAACCAGAGTGGTCTTAATAAAATTGGAATTGACTAATGCCAGTCCTGGGGTCAATACTCCAGCCTTTGCAATAGCCTATAAGGATATTTCCAGTCTGGTTCCCCCATTTCCTCTCAGACCTCATCTTCTATTTTCCTCATTCATTCTAAGGTAGGAGACTAGGGCTGGTGCAAACTGAACAACCAACAGGTGGGATGTGTCAGAAGTTATAGAAACCCATGTTGACTGGAACCAGCTGACTGAGATGTTTCCTGAAAGAAGACATGTGCAGAAAACTAGACCCAAAATGATTCCAAGCATATGGATCCTAACAGAGAACCAATGAGAAAGCGATATTCTGGATCCTTCATTTGAAGTCTGCTCCATTCGCGGGACCAATTAGAAAAGTGCTATTCCGCCACTATTCATATGACCAATCAGAAGACGCTATTCCCAATCCTTCATTTACATATGGGCGTGACCAATCAAAAGACTGTTCCTGATCCTTCATTTACATCTGGCAAAAGGTCAAGTCGTTGATAGGACAGTTGTCCCAATGCCACATGTCTCAAAAAAGAAAAAAAAAGTACATGGGTCATCCACCAAAGGCCAGACCATAAAGCAATTTCAGCGGACTTAAGTCAGTATTATTGTGACCATAATAGAATTAAACTACAAATCAAATACTAAAAAGGTAACTAGAATAGCCCTAAACGCCTGGACACCAAACAAAAGGTTTCTAAAAGGTACAAAAATGAAACAATTGAAATTGGTCTAAATGAGAAATAGGGCAGTGATCAATTAGTGATATAAAGAGAAGTTACAACATTCACATGGACCAGGCATTTGCCACCCCTGCCTTAAATGTTAATGTTCTTAGTCCTCTTCTGCTACTTTTCTGACTCATCTAATCCATACCAAGGGCCCAGACCTTTAAGCAACTAACTCTTAACATTGATTTTGGCTAAAATCTCTATCTTATATTGCGTATCTGCCTGCAGCCTAGTAGATACTTCACTTAGATATTTGAGACACCTAAATTTCAACATGAGAACAGAACTCTGTCTTCTGTGTGCCCAGCGACCTCCAGCCAGCCCCACCGCTGTATTCTCTGCCTCGGTGGTTGATACTTCACTCCCTCAAGCTAAATGGGCTTCTACACTGCTCTCACACCGTTTTGCCCTCACACACCTGCTCCTCAAGTATCTTCATCTACCTTCATGAACCTCCCTAATTTTTCCTATAACAGTGTCCCCCCTCCTTCCAGAACTCATCAGTCCATTCCCCTCTTCCTGCTGGCAAAGAGTAATTCATCATTATGTAATGCATTTGTCACACTGTATTACAATGATAATTTCTCTGTAACAGTAGTCTGAATTAAAGCATGTGAAAGCTTCCTAAAGTTTTATGGTTTAGCTCTAAAATGTCTCCCAAGGTCTCACGTGTTTGGAAAATGTCTGGATCATGAGGGCACTATGGTCATCAGAGACTCACCTACTGATGACCTCACCAGCGCCATGTGCCCTGAGGAGACAGCGCCTGTTCTGCAGGGGTGGCTCTGTGGCAGTGGCACTTGGATGGGTATATTCTTGTATATTCCAGCAATAATTAATATCCCACTGGGGAATATTCACTGTATTAATAACTTAGTTAATATTCAACTGGAATAGTGTTAGTCATGCTATTATAAGGTATGTTTCCACAAAATATTATTATTAAAATTTGTGACATACTGTTCCTTTTTAAAAACTGCATTGTAATAAGAAAAATATTTTGACATTTACACATTTCCACTGTAGGAAGGTACTATGAAAATAAAACTTGCAAGAATAAAAATAGATTAAGAACAGTTAATGATTATTTGATCAATCTTGCATGTCTATATTTGTTTTCCTCAGAAACCACTTTGAAGATAGTGATATGTAATACAACAACCATTGTTAATTTCCTACCACTTGGTCTATAATTCAGTATTGCTTGTATTGTTCTTATGCTATTGTGTAAATGGATGTCTGTTTGTTAATATGTTTTCCTTCTTTTATTTTTAAAATAAACTAGAAATAATTAAGATAAAAGTATAAAGAGTAAGTATAATTGAAATATAAATTCAAGGGGATAAAGGAACATGTACATTTTCTGACAGCTAAGAGCTTTTTTATCTACTTTCAAACCAGACACAGTGGAAAACAAATTACCAGGATATTCTGTTTTCACTTGAAATACACTCTCAAAAGAGTGTGTAACAAATCTTCTTTTAAATGTCAATATTTACAATACACTGAAAATGTCACTCTCTGCAACTGTACTTACCAGGAAAACTTCTAGCTAGCAACCTAAAAATGTGCAAAGGGACACCTGTTTGCAAAATCCTGTTAGCAGATAAATGAGAAAAATATTTGATGTCTGTAGACTGTGCATGCCTCTGTGTGTGTGTGTGTGTGTGTGTGTGTGTGTGTGTGTGTGTGTGCGCGCATGTGTTTGAATGTAACAACTATGCTTCAACCATCCTTGTATCCCCAGTGACAGGAACAGTATCAAACCCACTAGGTATTTAATAACTGCTTGAAAATGAACAAATGAATGGTTATAGTTTTAAATTAATTTCTTTCTTAAGTGTTGTTTTTACACCCTCATTAATGATTACTTGTATTGTTTGAACACATTCCATCTACAAACATGCTGCTAAGTCAAGCTCTTTGTAATAGATTTATTTAAATGAGGTAAAGTAATCTTCAATAAAGAATCAAATAACTGCACTTATAAGACAATAGGTAACACAGTTTAGGCAGAAAAACTAATGTCTGCTTTTCAAATTAATGTATGCTATTTTAAATCCTAAAGAGAATATAGGTGTTGAAGGGACTGCTCAGTGGAAGAGCACATGCTTACATGCATAATCCCTTGGACTAAATTAACCAGTAAGTCAATTTACCTAATATACTGACATGGATACTTCTAATAAAAACTATTAAAATAGCTAGAATCAGTTAATTTTAAAAAGCACAAATGTTATAATGGTGCTGAGCATTTAACTGCACTTATTATAGTAAGTAATACAAAAAAGCAACCACATATAACTTGGATTAACCTAATTCTGTATATAGTACAGCTGAGTACAAAAATTATCATACAAATACTATTACAAAAAAGTTACATTTGTTTATTTAGACATAGGAGCTCTAGACTTGAAAATTTAAAATACAGAAAAGAATGTGAAAGATGAAACTTTCCAAATGAAACTAAATTTAGACCACAGTTAATCTTTATTTAAGGGGATTTCTCCAAGGGTTATAGGAAAATAACTTCTACGTTCAAGTTAATAATTAAAAGGACTTTTCATGTAACACTTAGTCTTACACAAATCTCTTTGGACATTAATCATTTCAGTGGACAGCTATTGTGATTTACAGATCCAATATTCTTTTCCCTTTCTTTTGACATTTGAATTCTTTTCCCCAGTGGCAAACGCATCCCATTTGGTTTGAGGATGGTTTATGCCACTCACCCTAACACCAGCCTTTACCCCTCCCCCAGAACACCCAGAAGACAAGCCAGAGCATCACACCTTCTGGCCACAGTGATTATTTCAGAGATGGGCACAAGACCCAGACTTGACCATTAAGATTTCTTTGCAGGATTTTTGTCATTCTGGCAGGACAAGACACCTCTCTTCTGATATTGTGAAATATAAGGACAATGATGGTCTGGAACTGTCAGTGAGATTAGCGTGTGAAGATACTCTGTCAGACATTGAAGCCAATATAGCAATAGTAAGTCCAGTAAATGGAGGTAGTGAAGCCAAGGGACACATGGAGACAGCCCAAGCCCTAAAGATGTCATGAACACTGTGCATCTAGCCTGGCCTGAAGAGACAGGGTGAACGCCCTGCTCTGCTGATGTGAACTAATCAGTTTTTTCTGTGCCCATCTCTGCCATTTAAACCAAGAGACAGTTAACACAGCAATTCATATAAGGTAAAGACCAGCACAGCAAGGGTAACAATCCCAATCTACAAATGAAGATACACCCTCAGAAGGATACAACAGACACTGTAAACCCCTAGGACAGCATTCATAAATTTTCATCAAGTAAACAGTCTTCAAGGCAAACTTCATTAAGCCAGAATTCCTTGATCAATCTTTATACAGCATATTTTCATTTTTGTTATGTATAGTATTACTTTACAGCAAAAGTTTATCATTTTGTTTTGTCCTTAGATTTTACCAAGTACATCTTGTACATTTTCTTTTCTGATCCTACCATGGGAAAATTCCAGAACTAATTTATCCTTTCTTTAATGTTTAATCAAGAAGAAATTTTACAATCAATAACTTTATTGATTTTATTTTTATTAATAATTTCTATTAATCTAATTTTTAGTATATGTGTTGCCAAAGCGAGTACTCCATTAATCTAATTTTTATACAATTGATAATTATATCTAACTCTTCACTAACCCATGAGAACTTTGGATATTGTCCAACACATCAGGATCGTCACCAACCTCAAAGATATTCTCAATTGTGCATTTCAGGCATTTCTGCAGTAACCCTTCTTATCACCTGTGCTCTCACTGGTCTCACTCTTCCACACTGGAGACTAGGATTCTGTTGAGGAATGTGTGTGTGTGTGTATATATACTTTTTTTGTTGTTCTTGTTTTTATGAGACAGTGTCTCACTTTGTAGTTTAGACTGACCTTGAACTCACTATGTTCCCCAGGCTGGCCTCAAACTCATGGCAGTCTTCCTGACTCAACCTCCTGGGTGCTGGGATTATAGGCATGCGCCACCAAGCCCAGCTGAATGTACATACTTTAAGATAGTCAGTTCTATGAAAAGTACTCAAGCAATGATTTTTGTGTTAAAGTAAATTTAGCCTGAGGAAAATTTTGTACTTTGAGTTCTAACATAGTGAACTGAACCTGACTTTGTAGTGAATTAAACTTGGTATCACTCTGTAAAAACTGGGACTTAGCCAGCCAGTCACAGCAAGGCATTCGTTAGTCTATCACAGGCTGCCAACTCATTAGGCAAGGTTCAAAAAAGGCAGGCAGTGAACTAAATCAATCCAACTGCTTCTGTTCTTCACTTCTGTTTTCCAGCTATAAATCTGCTTTCCCATATTGCTAAGTGGCTCTCTCTGGACCTCTCTGATTCTCAAGCTGCCTAACTTGCCAATCATTTTCACTCAATTAAACTCGAATTTAATTTGTTTGAAGTTTTAATTTTAACAGTAGCTTTGACAAAATAGCTTAGTGTAGGGTTTCTCAACAGTAGCACTACTAACATTTCAAGCTGGACAGTGCTTTGCTGTGAAGGGCAAAATGTTTATAGCATTGCTGGCTTCCACCCACCCAATGCCAGGAGTACTCCTCCCTCCTGGTTCCAACCCCCAAAAACATCTCCAGACATTCCCCATGTACCTGATGAAGGGAACTGAACTCGGTCTAGGAAGCAACAGATTAGTACCACTGTACTGTTAGTCTTTTTGTAATACACAAAACTCAGACCCAAGAGAAAACCACATGCATCCTCATGTAGGGAAATACATGTTAATATATCCATAATAATGGATGTGGTAACAGATTATAAAACACATGATCACATTTTTGAAAATAAATATGCACAGTAAGTCACATATACAAACATGTGGGTTGCAAACTCGCCCAGACACAAACAGACCTCACATTATGAACATGTGCAGATGAGAACAAATTGTGTAAGCAGCTCACATGTCTGCTGGACACTGTCACAGATGTGCTGCTGTGAGCTTACTGTATAGTGCAATAGAGTGAGTATAGTACAGTTGGAAACACTTTGTGGGTGTTTCACGCTTCACACTGTATATTTGTGTCAAAGATGTATAAGACTCACTTTGTCAGACTTAGGAATGAATCCAACTTATGAACATTCTCCCAGAACTGAATTTGTCTGTAAATCAGGGACTTACTATATTGTTAGATATAATCTGGTTAGATATAATCTAGATATAATATAATATATACGTATATATATAATATAAAAAGGTTAGATATAATCTGTTAGATATATACCTGTTAGATATAATCTGGTAGGAGTTACACCAAAAAAGTTGACAATTACAAATTTGACTTGGGAGGATTATGCATTAGAGGATTTGTCTGTATTTGTCATTTTCTACCACAAATATAGATCTCTTTTACAGAAGTATTTTAGAGTGTTTCTATGGACATATTTAACTGACAGAAGAAAAAGCAAGGAGTCCATTTAATAATGATGGTGTTAAAGGAAGGCACAAAACGTCATGGTAGATTTATAGTCATGCCGAGTTTACCATTTTTTGTATAGCATCTCTGAATCCACTTAACATCAGTGGAACTAACTTGCTTGGTTCCACCTATGAAAATACTATAATAATTTTTACTGAAAACTGTAGCAGATAACCAACCAAGCTCTTTGTTTCTAAAGCCAAGAGATACTACTATTAATTCAGGTCTAAAGAGATAAATTTAGAACAATCTGATAATTTATACAATCTGATAAGAAAGGATAAAAAGCAGTGTTTCCTTTTTAACATAAATGATCTCTCTTTCTTCTTAATCAGTCTAAATACATGTCCTATCTTGAAAGACAACAAAGCACATGGAACCTCTCGTTCTTGGCATGAACTTTAACCTAGTAAGCTAGTGAACCATTACCTAGAAACTGTTGGCTTGCGCTAAAGGAGCACGAAGACAAGTAAGACAGGATGCACAACCAAATACATACAAGAAAAGGATATAAAGGAAAGCTGTTATACATGTACTTTGTTACTCTTTTTTTAAACTACTAAGAAGCAATTCCAATTACTCACCCAGGAGGGAGTGGAGCTACTGATCACATGTATGAGTGTTTCTACAGCATCTTTCCAGCAGAAACTAAACCATTACAGCCCAGTGTCATCTGTGGTTTTACATTTCTATGTATATGACCTCTGATCCAGATAGGCCACTCCAACCTTGAAGATCTTACCATATGTGTCAGGGTAGCCAAGAGCTTGCCTTCTTTTTACCTGGCTCACAACTGTTCTCATATGGGTCCAGATCTCAAGGGAATTCAGAGCTCCCTTTGTCCACAGTCTTCATATACTTTCAATGCTATAAATGTTTTTAGTAGCCAGGCAAGTTAGGTTAGCATAATGTATTTACGGTCTGATCCTGCGAGTCAATGATTGAGTCTAAGAAATTAATGCATTGTCCATATATAACATATCCATGATTCACATTGTAAGCAAAGCCTGTACTTGGACTAGTTGAACATAACACAAATTCTGAGGGCATTTACAAGTATCTACCACTACTATACAATACAAACTTTTAAAATTCATACTCACAAGTTTCTCTATTTTTACACCAGCATGTATTATGCAGCTATAGAAAACAATTGCTACTTTTTTAAAAGTTCTCATTAACTCTGTTTCATCTGCCTCCCTGGACAATTCTGATAGTTCTGACCCTAAAAGGAATTGGTTTGATTTCTTCTAAAGCCCTGGAAACTGAGCAACTCACAGTCCAAAGTGTACATACTAGGAAGGTGTATGCTAACTTTCATTGAATTTATGTACCGTGGATTATATTATCAAATTGAATCCTCGCAATAACCCTCTCACATTTACTCTTCTTTTCCTCATGTTACAGTTAAGAAAACTGGGATACAAAATAATCTTCCCTCGAGCTCTCATAGCTGGACTACATAAGTGCATTCCAAACAAGACTGCTCAATTCCTAACCCCAACTTACAAGTTATTCTACAGTTCTAGTATTGACTTCTGCCATCTAGGACATAGGCGCACCAAATAACATAAATAATGAGAAACAAATGAATAAACTCCACAAGTCACAATTGAAAAAGGTAAAATTTGAAATACAGTTATGGCGGGGCATTTGTTCAGTGAAGGAGAGGTAAACACACACATTTCTTGGGAAGAAAAATTATTGGATGGGAAGAAAAGGCAAGAGGAACAATGAAATCTATAATTTCAGTGAAAACCGCCATTGTTACAAGTAAAAATGGCACTGACAAAATCTTGCTTAGAATCACCCTGACATTCAAAAAAACCAAGAGGCACCCCTCCCCGAACACAAATATTCAAACCCCACTACACAAAACAAATAAGTCCAAAAACCAGCTCAGGTAGAGACAAAATAAATAAAATATCCAGCTTACAAAACCAAGCCTGTGATTGTTGTGTAATCGTTAGTTGTGTGACCTCCAGTAAGTCATAGTTTTCCCCTCTCTGGAACTCAGTCACCTCAAGTGCAGAACTAAGGGTTTTAATTCAATTAACGTAAGACTTTCAGCTCTAAAACTACATGAAACTTTCTGACTCCCAAACACTTGGGATTATTCGTGTATACATATAATCACCGCACATAGATGTGCACCTCTATACCATCACAAGCCCTGGCTGGAACAGGGCACAGCACGGCTTCCTGGCCCGTGGCACCGGGTGGCAAGGTCAGGTGTGATTCCCACCAATCCCTAAGGTTGCTGCATTGACCTTTGCGTGTACAATAATCTAAGTCAGATTTGGGGGTAAAGGAATCTGCTGGGAAAGGAGGAAGCATTACTCTCGATCATCAGGAACCTTGGTCCAGGCTCCTGGAGTTAGCGAAGACGCCCAGAGAGCCCAAGCGCTTGGCCCCACACTCCACGGGACTAGAAGCTCGATCTCGCGGCTCCCAGCGCTGCAAGCGCCTGGCCCTGGTGCAGCGGAGCAGCGAGGGGAAGGCGCCGGCATGCAGGGCAGCGGGAAGCACCGCGGGGCACCCGGTTACCTGTGTCGGCCCCCGCCCCGGCGTGCACCAGGCGGACCTCCAGCTGCTGCCCGTCGCCGCCCGGCCGGCCTCGCAGCACCTGCCGCAGGAGCAGCCGCACGCGCCGCGAGGCTGCGCCGCTTTGGCCGCCGGGCGCTCGGAGGAGCATGAGGCGGGAGTGCATGGGGCCGACGGCAGGGCCAAGGGCTTCAAGGGGCTCCGGACCCGGCTGCGTCCTGGGACTGCAGTGTGAACCCGCGTGACAGGAGGGACCGGAAACGGCGCGCGTCGAGTCCGCCGGAAACTCCTTCCTCCGGCCCAGCCGGCAGCGCGGCAGACTCGGCCCGCCCGCGGAGGCGGAGAGAGTGCGGGGCGCGTCTCGCCTCGGGCTGGGTTCTGCCCTGGGCTCGAGCTCCTCGCTTCCCCGGCGCCTGTTCCCTGGACGCCCGGACCCCAGTCGTAGCCCGCTTGTCGCCCTAGAAACTCAGAAGCTAAGGAAACGCCGACGGACTTTGGGAACGTTTGGCGGCGTTTCCGTGAATAGCCCAGACCTGTGCGCTTTCCCTGCACACCGTTTCCAACCCTTTCTGAGCTGAGAAAACATGCCAAGGGTTGTGGGGCTTGCATCTGTCCTGATTCTTTGTACCCACACCGGTACCGAAAGCCTGACCCTGGTTACTGTGCTTTGTTTCTGCATGTTTTATTACTGCTTCCTGAAACTTAAGCGCAAATTTTACACGTTTTCAGTTTTTATTTTTTATTAGTATGTTTGCATTACATGATTACAGTCCTTGTGGGAGTTGGTACAGGTACTAACACATCTTAATTTTTTCATTTCCTTTCCTTTCACCTCCTGTCCCCCTCCGTCTCTTGATCGCGTTACCACTTGGGCGAAGTCTACCTCCCTACTTCTTTTATCAATGGGAAAGTTTCTATTTTAATGGTATATTGAAATTAATTAGAAAGGATACAAATCAGTCATGATTTTTCAAACATGCTGCAATGTAAGAGTTATATAAACATAACTACGTCTTTAGTATGTGCAACATAGAACACTGGCTAAGGCTGCCTTCTTTTCAGACTTTCCAAAAGTAGAAGTGGCCCTACCACAAAGCCAACTGTATCCCCAGAATATCCGGAGTGAATTGGGCCAGGCAAAAAGTTCAGATCAAGTTCTACAAAACAAGCATCACACAAAAAGACTGCAGCTCTCACTTTCAGCTAGAGGCCTTGCTAATTCTAGAGCTGACATTGTTAAACACAAATGAGCGTTCTAAAGTCATAATAGCCGGGCTGGGGATATAGCTCAGTGGAATAAGCGCTTGCCTAGCAAGCGCAGGGTCCTGAGTTCGATCCCCAGTACCGCAAAAAATAAAAATAAAAATGAAGTCACAATAACCCTTCTGTGAGAGTGATGGAGAAGAAGCGGGGCTGGTTCAGGAAAACTTAGTGCACCTTGTGAAGACAAAGGAAGTGACTGTAACGCAGTTTCACGTGTATCTTCTCATCTGTTCTTCATAGCCTTATGAGGCTGCTAGAGAAAAATGTTATAGGTTTAGATAATAAATTTAAGAAATATTTTCCCACTTTGAGCACATGCTGCTATGTGTGAGGGGTTATCTTTAATAAAATACCTCATTTCACACAACAGTATATGTTTTGAGGTACTATTATCTGTCCCTTTACAATTAAAAAAAAAAGGCCGGAAGGGTTAAAGACTCTGGTCAAGGCTGCTCTATTTGATCTCATCAGAACTCGGTACCACCTGAAAGGACAGAAGGACAATCCAAAGCAGATCAACCAAATGACTGATATAACCACTAAGAGCTCTCAGAGGGAAAGCAGGAGGAAGAGCAGCACCGGTTAGGGCGGCCAGCTATTAACTAACATCTATTGAGTAACTGTGGTGTAAAGAGGACCTTGCTAGGTACCATGAGACAATGGGCACAGGTCAAGTATAAAAGGAAACACAAAGAATTACACAACAGTGAGACGCGTGCAGGGGGTTTCGGTACCAAAGTAAGGCCAGTGAGGCTCACAGAGAAGATACTGTTTGAGATGGTTCTTAAAGGTTATGAACAATAAATCAATGGAACAATTGGTCCCACACTGTATTCAACTGAGGTATTTGTTTCTGGATGTTTGCACTAAAATATACCAAAACCAAAAATCAAATTACCTAGTAAAACTAAAAGTAAAAAAAAAAAAAAAAAATTAAAGCCAGACTATCATATTAGCAGAAAATTGTGATATGTACAGTAAAACAAAATGTAATTATTAGTTAATAGGAAATTATTCTGATCTGTGCAGTAAAAGGGAATTGAAAGCATTATTTCCAATTTGATGCAACCCACAAATAGTAAAATATCAGTCCAGCAGATCATTACCAACTCCTCTAGTAGTCTTGCACTTTAAAAATAGAAAAATCTAGAGTTGGAGGGGTAAATAACTTACCTATCTATACATACGGTAAAAGGTTGAGAAAGTTAACTATTTTTTTAAAAATTTAAATGGAAAGGTTATTGTGTAAGAGCAATTACAAAGTGGCTAATTAAATATAAAATCAAAAGAGAAAAAAAATCCAATGCTTAAATTGTGACTCAAGGAAAGCACATGTTACAGGTATCAGTAACTATAAAGAAGACGAATTGCACTTTGGAAAAAAAGGCAATGATTTTGAAACAAAAATATTTGCAATTCAAATGTAAGTGGAAAGGGGGGCACAGGGAAAGAAGGGTATCTCAGGAGTTTAGTTTAATCTAAAGCAGTTATGGCAAACCTTTCAGAGCTTCCAGTAACAAACAGCCGGCTGCCACCATAGGTTTGCCATCACTGATCTAAATTCTCGCCTTCCTCTTCAGGACAATGAGGAAGGACAAAGACATTTAGTGCTGAGAACGAATTAGCTGCCCAGAATCATCTTTAACATATCTCAGGTTCTCAACAGACAATAATTCCCTTTGTTTCCCCTGTTAGATTAGGAGGAAGATATGATGAAGGACCCAAAACAGAATCTTAATCATATCTGCCTGTTCAGAATCAACACTACTTTTTAAAAATACAAACTCAGTGAAATCCTGCAAATACACCGGAACTATCACAATGCATTTCATACACCCTAAAAGTTTAGGATTGGTGGAGATGGGGCTAAATCACAAGCCATAATCATTGTGTAGTAAAACTCAGCATATATTAGAACACAGCAAACAATCTTATCATTTATTTTTAATATTTATGGGGCCCTACCTAAATATTAAAATGAAATTTTTGAAAATACTTCTATTTAGACCATAGGTCCTAGGCTCAGATAATTATATGAGTTTCTTCCTTACATAAATGAGCAGAACATGAAATAATTGGGGCATGTTTTGCAGTGAAGGACCAATTGTATACTACAGGTCCTCTAGCATCCCTGATATCTGACCATTAAATATCAAGAATGGCCCCATGTCATTGTGACAACTCCAAAAACATCCCCACATTTCCAAAGTGTGCTCCATAAGGGGGCACGAGTCCAGCTAAGAAGTATTACCCCAGAGCGCCCCTGGTTGACAGCAGGGAGGATGTCTAGGGCACAAAGCATAGTCTTTTTCTTTTTTCGCCTGGGCACCATCTTCACCCTCTCCCTATTGCTTGTCACTACATCTAGTTAGATCTTAATCTTTGCTGCTGTCTGCATGGTCATCATTCACACACAGGTTCTTTGAGGGCTGTAGGGCCAGTTCTTCAGTATCTTCTCTCTGTTGCACTTTCCAGAATGAACTACAGCACCCACTTCTTGCCAGCCTTCCTTTGCCACTCAGTGGTACTTCCTGTAGCCTCCGCTGCTATAGCTGCCCTGTGGAGTGCAGCCGCCACAGGACTCTAGTTTGGCTGTGGGCAACAAAGTGCCCCTGACTAACAAGAAACTCCAACACCTTTGACCAGTAAGTCACAAGGAAACAGCTGGTACTGTCAACCCAAACCTTGAGCTTCCCCTGGAATCTTCCCCTTGCTCTTGGCTTTGAGGGAAGGCAGGGCAGCATGCAAGGGAAAACTGCTTCGCTCTCTTATATAAGGCCCAAAGTAAGGCCGGTGCTCTCACTTCCTTCCCCCACCTGCCCTCCTCCTTAGACACTAAGGAGTCAGATAGAGCCATTGTGTGAATGGTGGCGAGGGTATCAAGTCTCAAATGTAGGCAGGACTCTAGAATGTGCAGTGGTTCCGCCTCTTTTCCTTAACTCTGGGCCCTACTTTCCAGCTCCAGAGAGAGGAAATAACCCTCATAACATCCTGTTACTGTAGGTAGTTGTCTCTCAGGAGGCCTGAAGGTCTGGAGACAACCACTTTACCATATACTCTTTTACTGTTTGACTTTACATCATGTGCATTTATTACCTTATTCAGTTAAGGGTTGTCTATTGCTTTATTTTATTTTATTTCATTTTATTTGTGATGCTAGGGGTCAAACCCAGAGCCTTATGCATGCTGGACAAGTGCTCTGCCACTGAGCTAACGCCAGCCTCATTTTACTTTTAAATTAATTTTGTTTATTAGCTGATACATAAAAACATAAAATTATACATACTGGTAGGGTACCATGAGTAATGTTTTGACACATACTGAGTTGCCTGTTTTTAAAAGGAGGAATAAGTCTTCTGTGTGCATTGACTTGAAATATGTACAATGGATTAAGTCAGCAGAGAAAACTGCACACTAGTGGGTATAAGTGGGCACTAATAGCAACAGGCAGAACAATACTAACAGGCACGCTTGGCGAAGGAAAAGAAACGCAGTCTGCTCCGTGCCTGTGTTGGTACGTGTTGCATAAGTGTGAGGAGAGGTGGGAAGGGCCACATGAAGGGGCAGATGATGGAATAAGAGAACTTTTGTTTCCTTTATTATTATTTAAATTTTTAGAATGACATATGCTTGTTATAACAAATGCAGATTCAAACAAGAGTGTGCTATTTCTGTAAACTGAAAAAGGAAGAGAAGGGAGAGAAGGTGAAAGAGAAGAAAGAATATCTTATATCATCACACCCACAACAACAGTCCAACAAACAAATCAACAAGACAAACTTGCAGCTCTCCCATACAGGTCTCCCTGACACCCTGAGGCAGACTTATTTATTCCTGCCCTTTGTTCTTAAGTTTGGATTTCAGAGATAGGTAACACAAGGGCACTGATCTCACTCCCAGCAGCAGCTGGAGAACATCTTCAGGATGGAGGTAGAGCCTGTGCCTGTGCCTGTGCCTGTGCCTGTGGCTCCCCCCAACAGCCCTCTGCCCCTGCCCTCTTCCTCTCCCTCTTAAGTAAGAAAAGAGATTTTTTAGCTGTGGTTCTGGGGGTCCAAGGATGTCACTGGTTTCTGCTCGACTTCAGTGACAGCAAAGGCCAAATGGCATCGAAGTGTTGGCAGGATGTGTAGAATGAAGAGATTACATGGTGAGACAAGAAGCCAAGTGGAATCTGAGGTCACTTGAGAACTGTATCAATCCCTTGTGAAGGCCTCCTCCAGTGACCTAAGGACCTCCCACTAGGCCCTGCCTCTTAGACATCCCACCACCTCTCACATCAAATCACTAGGGAGAAATCTTCCGACTCTTGGATCCTTGGGAGACACACTCATACTATATACAAACTACAGCTTTATACCCCAGACTCTAAGGTTTGTGTCTTTCTCATAATGCAAAATCCAGCCATTCCACAGAAGTCTTCAGTTAACCTTCCAAGACTCCCAGAACCCTGTGATAGTTAATGGTTATGTCAGCTAGAGTAAGAATAACTGTAGTAAAGAGTAACTGACTGGACTAGCATAGTTCTGGATTTGACTGAATGGACTGACAAGAGGGAAGACCATGCTGGTTGTGAGTGGCACCAACCAATAGGCTTTTAGCCTGAATGCAATAAAAAGGGGAAAGAAAAAGGAAGTCTCTCCGGTTTCTTCAGAGGAGCTTGAGTCCTTCCCATGACCTTGGGACTTCGTCTCCAGACTTCCAGCTCAGACTCCAGTCTTCCAGTATAGACCCTTCGGCTTCCAAACAGGACTGTGCACTGAGCTCCAGATCTTCTACCTTTGACTGGATTACTAGCTGTCCAGTGCACAGACAGCTGTTTCGCACACCTCCACACCTGACTGCAGATGGCCATTGCTAGCTTACCTTGCAAATATTTATTGTAGTAAACTTGTTACTCTACTGGGTCCCGATGCAGACCCTATATAGTAGAGGAAATATATCACTGTATTTGTAAATAAACAACCAAAAATTAAATAACAGTGGTTAAGGAATTTAGCCTTACACAGCAACGATTAATTTTTTGAAAGTAAAATTTTATTGGAAAATTTTTATTGAAAGTGAAAATTGAGAAACACACACATACACCTCACAGTACCCAGATGTCCCTAAGTCAGAGGAGGTTTGTAAGAGTCTCTTCAGCTAAGGAAAGTAGAGATGCAAGTCTGCTCCATAAGCTCCTCTGTGGAAGCCTGGGCTTCCCTGAGGAGCAAATAGGCCTGAGTGCTTTTCCTTCCCCACCTTGTCAGTGTGCAGTGAACCCCTTAGAAAACGCGCTAATCTAGTGCCCAAATTAAGGTGAAAAATGTGTCTATCACAGCAGACAGGCAATTATTAAAAAAATCAAAAATCTTAATGATAAAGATGAGAATGAGATAAGAGACCCACTTTATACATTGCTGGGGATGTATAGAAGCTAGGATTCTAGTTTAAGGAAATAAAGGTTATCACACATGTGGGAAAAGGATGTTTTCTGCACCATTATTTTTAATACTGAAATATTAAACACTATTCAATAATAATGGCTAACTGAATTATAGTTATAATCATAGTCATGAAAACTTCATAATATAATGTTTAAAACCCCCAAAACACAATTATATACCCAACATGGTTCCAATTTTTTAAAAATGTATACGTATATAAAAATATAACTTGAGTGATCAAGTCTTGAATAGCTATGAATTATTATTTTTATGCTTCAGAATATCCTTTCTATCAACATATATACATTTTACTTTGGGGGAAATAATAAAATGAAGAGAAAAAATATTAGCTGTATTTCCACACAGAGAGAATGAATTCTTCTTGACATACTTAAATCCATGAATTTAGGACAAACTATTATCTGATCCATGTCAGACAACTGCGTAGTCTGTTTCTGAATACATTTCCCTAAGGTCCTACGAAAAGTACCTATCCAGCTATAAAGGACCCATTACTCCCAGGAAAAAAAGAAAGCTCCAAAATAAAAATAAAATCGTATTTTTTTTCTCCTTTTTCTTTTTTTTTTTTAGGAGAAATTTCTCTGTACATATAAGAATTTGACAAAGTTTGTATTCCTTATGCATTTAAAAAACTGGCACTTTGAATGGGATCCTGAAAAGAGTATGTGCAGATGGCACGTAAATATCACCCTGACCTGCATCAATCCTCATCCTGTGCCGCCAATCAGGCTGTTTATTACGTGAGTTTAGAGCGCAGGAGAAGGTGTGGGCTGAGATGCAAATAGGGGTTCATTAGCATGTGCATGACAGCTAAACCCTAGGGAGCAATCTCCATTTAAATCAGTGATTCTCAAAGGGGAGCAAGTTTGTTCCCCAGGAAATGTTTGACAATGCCTGAAGACCTCCCTGATTTCCGTAGTTGGGTGTAGGGTGCTTCTGGCAACTTGCAACTTCAGGCCAAAGATACTGCTCAGGGGCTGGGGATATAGCTCAGTGGAATAAGCGCCTGCCTAGCTAAGCGCAGGGTCCTGAGTTCAATCCCCAGTACCGCCAAAAAAAAAAAAACAAAAAAAACAAAACAACAACAACAACAAAAAAAACAAAGATACTGCTCAACACCCTGGAACATTCAGGACAACTCTACCACAAAGAATTATCTGGCCTAAAGTGCACCTAAATTAGATAACCCCAATCTAAAGGATTTACCAGTAATTCAAAGTAAAAACTGAACTCCTGTGAAACTGGCTTTTCTTCATAGGTTCCTATCCCAGCCAATAGTAACAGATTTTAATTTGAAACACTGCACCCTCCTTCAATCTTTTCTTCCCTTTGCTTCTGTTCTCTACATAAACAAATCTCATCAAATTTACCTCTTTCCTATCCATCTCATCCTTTCCCTTTTCTCAATGTCTCTGCAAGCTTGTATCCTGAATGATCTTCACAAAATGCAAATTTAATAATCACTTGCTGCTGAAATCCTTGGCTAATTTCCCTTTGCCCTCAGGATTAATTCAAAACTCCTTATCAATTACCTTTTTTGGCTCCTTCGTATTTTGACCTTCTCCAGCCACTCACTGCATGATATGGCATTATAAACAAACAATATTATATCTCCTCTGATAAGCTTTGGATACATTAAAGGCGGATCAGTGTCCTTAATCTCTGAATCTCCCATGATTCACACAATCCTAATTTTTGTTTAACTAATGAACGAAATCACTTATAGAGGGAGCAAGAGTGAAAAAGATCAAAGAATCTGGGAGAGAATCCCCCAGAGCACACTTTTAGGGTAAGTAGGTAAAATTTGAAGGCTGGAAAGTGGGGAAAGTTGTAGAACAGGAGATTTTAGTGTCAACAAACTAAGGGTAGAGTAGAAAAAACAGGGTCATCAAATGGAACAAGGAGAAGTCAGATATGGTAAAGACTAAAAATAGTGAAACATATCAGAAAATACAGAAGTAGTCTGCAGCCTTTTCTAGAGTCATTGTCACAGTCCAGTTGTGTGGAACTATGCAGAATGAAAGCCAAGTGAAATGTGCTAGTCACCTATGCAGCTGATCTTCAGCATGTCTGACCACCCCAGCTTCTGAGAGTAATGGCTTCTCTTTTATTTCTATGTTCCAGGGTTTTTTCAATCAACCCTAATCTAGAACCTCACAGCAAAAAATATTCCAAGAAATGTACCCTGAAATGGAAGTGGTGGTACCCAGTTGACCCTTCAAAATCTGCCATGTGACTGACCCCTTGCTCAAAACATTGAGCAAAACAGCTGGACATTGTGGTACATGTCTATAATCCCAACACTCTAGTAGCAGGCTATAGCAGGAGGATTGCAAATTCTAGCCCAGCCTGGGCAATTTAGCAATTTAACCAGAGCCTGTCTTAAAAGAAAAAAGAAAAAAGGGGTGAGACTGTATCTCAGCGTGAAGGCCCTAGGTCCAACCACCAGATACACATACACACCAAATCCAAAGAAATAAAAATACTCATTTATACTTACCCATACATTTACAATGTCGAGTGTGTTACATCTTATCACACAGATCTACATTTCCATCTAGTAATATTTTCCCTCAGCATGAAGAACTTCACATAGCATTTCTGGTAGCGCAAGCGTGCTGGCAATAAATCTCTAAACTGCGTGTATGTGAAATTTTTAAGTATCTTCTGCCTTTCTAAAAGAGATCTTCAGTGAATGCAGAACTCTAGTAAAACTTTTTTCTTTCAGCCCTTTAAAAGTGTCATCCTGCCATTACCAAGTCTGGGAGCCACTTGTTTTCTGATCAGAAGTCAGCCTTGCTCTTATCACAGAGAGCGAGGAGGTAGAGTGAGAGCAAGAAGGAGAGAGAGGGAGAGAGAGGGGGAGGGAGATCTTTTTTTTTTGGATGCTTTTAAGGATTTTTTTCTTTACCTTTGATTTTTGGAAGTTTACCAAACTATAAATAACTGTACCTTCCTTTATATAGTTTGTTGAGATATTTTGGGGATTAATTTTTTAACAAAATATAGAAATATGGAGTAATTTATTTCCCCTGTGTGTGTGTTTGTCTTATCCAAAGGACAATTTCCAATTCCTAGGGAAATCTTCCATGACTTTTCTCAGTCAGTTTCCCAATTATATTACCTGATAGTACCACACATTTTATCACTCCTTTGTACTAAAATAAGAGAAATAAATGTAACTCTCAAACTGCTAGATGTCAGATATGCTGATTTCCTGTTCCCCCAAAACCAAGAATGAATTCTAAGGAACAATGGAGGTTAAGAATAGTAAGTATTTATTGAGAGAGATAACTCCTGAGAGATAGGAGGGTACCCAAAAATGGGTTGACATGGACCCCATTCTACAGAGTAAGTTTTATACAGCCAAAGTCATCAGATGGGAGCAAAATCACAAGGTGGGCACCAAAATCCTGAGGTGGGTATACCATGAGACAGAACTGTAATCAACCAATCAGATTATAAGTTTAGCCACTTAAGTAATAATGATCTAATGGGAAAATAGGTGATGTGGCAACTGTATATGGAAGGAATAAGGACCTTTTTTAGGAAAAGGTGAACCAGGAGGTTCCAGCCACCCAGGGCTACAGATGTCTACCAGGTGCGCACAATTTCCAGTCCACTATCCATCCCTCAGGGAGGCATGTAGGTCCGGTCCTTTTGTCCTTATCTTCAGGCCTAGCATCCAACAGATGCACCTGTGGCCACAGTTGTACTGTTTTCACTCTCGGTATTGCCTCTCCCGCAGGGCCTCTCCCTGTCTGCGTGCCTATAATATTTTTAACCTAGCTTCACTGTCTATAATACTACTACTAAGCATTACCACAATTTTACATTTGTGTGATTATTTGATTAATAACTACCTTTCAACCACAGTGTGAATTCCCTGAGGGCAGAAGCTATACCTTTGTGTTGCTGCATTGCATTATATTCCCAGCACCCATCACAGTGACTGGTGAGCAGTAGGAACTCAGTAAGTAGTTGGTGATTGATAGAACATCTAAATAAAATAAATGAGATAATACTTTAAAGCTCTTAACATAATACCTGATTTGTTGTAAGACTCCAATAAATCTCAGCTATTATTTATAATTAAAATTCTCAAGTGCATTAACATAAAATTGCTTTTTCATACAATGGAGCTATAATTCTTTATTTTCTCTGCATGATGCTAGAATAAACTATTTTTTGAGGATTTAGTCTGTGAAACAAAAGAAAGAGATGGGGAGAAGTTAGACAAGAATTCAGAACCAATGAAGTGCTTTAGTTTTCTGGTAAAAATGGTTTAGGGTAAGGAGCCCAAGTATACTTCACCAAATTGTTTCCTTTCTATCTAGAACGATATAGTAGTCAAATAATTTAACATGGGAGCATCTTACACGGACTATATAGACTTTAAGCTTCAATTGTTTCAGGCATACAATGTCAAGATCCTCTCCCCACTGGAGCTGGAAATGGGTGGGTCATGGGCCCTAACCACCAGGAAGCAATAAGTTTGCAATGGGGCTGAGTGGAATATTTTGGTGCTCAGGTAATCCTTGGGTGCGCGTCTTCATTGTCAGATGTCCAATTTTAATGGTAAATCAAAAGACACAGAAGCTAAAGATCGTGATAACCTAGGGTCCTGACCCCACAGAGATGATGGCTAGGTCACTGTAAGTAGAATTTAGGAAGGGTGAAGGAAGAGGTGTATTTTTTTTTTATTTTAAAGGGAGGAAAAATAAAACAAAATTTCAAAACAAGATAATAGGAGGGTAATAGTGGTCAATACACTGCATATTATTATCTCCAATCTAGTCACTCAAAGTATAAGACATTGGCATCTAATTGTCCAAACAATATTAGCACAAATCTTTTCAATGAATTAAGAAAAATTAGTAGTATAACTAATGTGTGTGTGTGTGTATATATATATATATATATATATATATATATAATTTCTGTTTTTCTCTTCCCTCTTTTCTCCATTCCCCCATCCATTTGTCTTTCCTTTTGAAGATTCTTCCCATTTTACAATATTTATTATACATTTTGGACTTTATTTATTCTTTCAGCTTTTTACACTAGGGAGATCTGATGATGTTTACACATGTGCATCTGGTTTATTTCCCTTACAAGTATGGTCTTGAGTCGCATCCATTTACCTCCAAAAGTCTCTAGTTTATCCTTTTTTATGGCTGAGTAATACTCCACTGCATAAAAATAACACTTTTTTATCCATTCCAAAGAGGTAGATATTGATTATCAAATGCAGCCTCCAGATCCAGTGAAGCAGTAGGTGCTTTAGACTGATACATTTACCAAGAAATAAGATAAACTAGAATCCTGAAGAAGCTGTTTCCAGAGGCAGTGACTGTACTATAGAAAGGCACCCGGGTATGAGTGGTGCAGAGTGGACAGTAACAGATGCTTTAGTATTATGCTCACGTACCTCCCTCAGGGCCTAATTCCCCACTCCTGAGGTGCTGGGAGTAGCAGCTCCTGCTGACTCAGCTATGTCCCCTGTAGCACCATGTCTCTGCCACAGGGAATGGTCCTTTCTCCTAGAGAGCACTTTACAGACAAGCCCTGGCTGCTGCAGGAATATAAAGGCCCAGCCAGCTTGGCTCAGTGCAAGTCAGTACTGAAAGGCCATCCTCCCTTCAGACTTAGTTACAGGACTGGCTGAGTGCTCTCTGTCTCTCTCTCTCTCTCTCTTCTGATCTCCCTTTCTCACAGCAGTATCTCCTAAGAACATTGCCCTGTGAAACTTTTATATGCAATTTTCCATCTCAGCATCTATTTTCAGGGAATCCAATGTAACATAAGAATGTTTAGAAGACGGCATCATTGCATGGTTCTTATTAGTTTTTGGTATCTATCCTGGCTATAGATGCCAAGACTTGTGGGTTTGAAGCAAGGAGTATTTTAAGGGGAACTGATGGAAATGTGTCTTTTACTGTGATAATTTTTTTAAAAACCTAAACATTCACTGTATTTTTTATTACACCTTACATATTTTGATTGTGTTGGTGGTTACACACAGTGGTCATGATTCATAGAACTGTATATCTGATTAAAACACTTTTGCCAAGATGATAGTACATGCCTATAATTCCAGAACTTGGTAGGCTGGGCAGGAGTGTCACCTTGAGTTTGAAGCCAGCCTGGTCTTCATAGTGAGTTTAAGGGCAGCCTGAACTACATAATGAGACCCTGTCTCCAACAAAACAAAACATAAACATTTTTTTAAACTTACATAAGCTATTCTTCGATATACCTAACTAAAAGCATACATACAAAATCTCTAAGACAGTCTTAGGCATTCCAAAGTTTAAGCAACACTCTTCTGAATTAGTGATCTCTAAAATTGAGACATACATCCCTAGGGTTCTATAAGACAAAACTCTAGCATATAGAAAGAAAATGAAAGAAATGCTATTGATAATTTTTAATGAAAAGATGAATAGGAGATTATACTTCCCTAACATTGGGAAATCCATTTGAAAGTCTTACCAATGTTTATGTACAGAATGGCACTGTTGCCCGGACTCCACCTGTGTCACATCAGGTACACAAGATGTTCCAGAGGAAGAATCGGTTGACCCTTATGATCTCATTTATTCACTTGCATTTGGAATGTTAGTGGGTCCTATAGTTACATAGATTTATGGATTATAATATCTAGTTTAAATAAATTAATCCTCATGAAATGGACAAATGGCTTTTAAATCTCTGCAAAGAAGCTACTGACTGAAAATAATACTAATAATCCCAGCCAAAGGAACATAAAACAACAGAATTGATATTCTAGTTAAGTCTTGCCATCAGCCTTTGTAGGAAAACACCCGTCTTCTTCTTAACTTCTTCTGCATCCTCACAGTCAAACAAAGGTCTAATGAACTGAAGTCACCCAGTGGGTGAGACACCGGTTAATTACTTTCCCAAAGAAACTTACAGAAAGAGCTTTTTGAAAACAGAACTGGCCGCGTTCCCATCAGCAAGTGATTTTGTTGCCTAATCAGCATTTTTAAAAAAATTTTATTTTAAAGACAAAAGAATGGAGACATATGACAAAACTATACAGTATATAGAAGGGAATTAGCACTGGATGTTGTATTACATAATGTTATCTTCACATTAGTTAACACAAAAACATTAAAGAGAAGATAGTAGGGAATTTGCACTGAATGCTGCATAATATAAAGTTATCTTCACTTCTGTTAATACAAAAACGATTGAGGAAATACAGAATTATAGAGAATATAGAAGGGAATTAGCTCTGGATGCTGTCCTGCATAATGTTACCTTCACCTTTGTTACTCAGTTACACAGATGATGGCCCATTTGATCATTCAATTTTTCTCCTCCCTCATCTCTGTTGCCCCACCACTCAATCAGTCATCTTCCCTGTGATAATAACTGTACTCCTGCGTTTATCTATACCCCTGGACTCTCGCCTTGGGAAGAGATAAAGCTGCCTCAGACTATACTATAACATACACGGGTGTATACAAACTGCCATGGCGGGAGGTGGAAAAGCACATATGCTCACAGCAGACCACCTGGCCCCACCCCGTCGCCATGCTATGGGTGGAGGCAGGTCCAGTCCCTGAGGTGCCCTCAGCGGGGCCCTCAGCAGAGCAACCGCAGGGCCCACAGCGGAGCAGCCGCGGGGCCCACTGCGGAGCAGCCACGGGGTCCACAGCGGAGCATCTGTGGGGCCCTCAGCAGAGCAGCCGTGGGGCACGCACCCCTGTCAGGGCGCCCCCAGTGACCCATTTGGCTCTGTCCCATTGCCTTGATGCCAAAGGTCCTTTCTTCTCCTACCACCTCCTTCTGATCTCCAGCATTACCGTTCCCCACCCCTTCCAGCTGGGCACTGGATGAACTTACGATGCTTGGTATAAGGGCTTGAAATCTCTCTGGCCCATTCTCGCTGTGTTAGTTCAGGGTATGAACTGAGACTAAAGATTAGTTCTAGAATAGAGTTGGAGGATTTTTCTCGCATCTGCTGTATGGAGTATGTTGTTTTTCAGACTCCCAGTCTGCTGCTTTTCTTCTAATCCGTCGCTATGGGTTCATGCAAGGTTCCTATGTGCTAGCTGTAAGGAGACCCTCTTGGTGCTCACATTAATAGTTCAGGGTGAGTCCTGAAGTCTGTGGGTTCATCCCATTGTTGCCAGAAACAGGAGGTGCTTGCCCAAGCCCCCGAGACTCCAGGTGCTCCCAGAAAGAGTTCAGGGTGGGAGCTGAAGCCCAGTAACTCAGTTCATGCTTCCTGCCTGATGCTGGAGTGTGAAGGGCATGGGGCCGTGTGACCCACCTCCATCTGCAGCTCTCTCTTACTGTTGTGCCCCAGTTCCCATTTGTTCCTTGGCTGGATCCCTGGGGTTTGCTGTGGCTCTGGGATCACTGCCAATGCACCCCACTGCTCCCCGCTGGCAGCTGCCCACACTGACACACAGACAATTAAAGAACTACAAAAGTACACAGAATATAGAAGGGAATTATCTGTGAATGCTAATTTACCTAATGTTACTTTCCCAATTATTACTCTTTATGCTGGTGGTGGCTCGCTTGAAAATTCAAATTCTTTCCTCCCTCATCTCCGTTGCTCCACCACATACTTCTGAACTCTTACCTTGGGAGGAGACAAAGCTGCCTGAGACCATCCTATACAAGCTGTCCTGTCTGGGATGGAAAAGCACCCATACTGATCACGGAAGCCTGTCTCCTCCCCGCCGTAGTACTGATAGGGTGGGGGCAGAGGTGAGTGGGTTCTGTTTGCCCTCTATGGTGTCACTTGTCTACCCCCGGTGGGGCCGCCCGGGCCCATAGAGCCGCCCACGGACGGAGGGGCCACCCGAGCCCGCAGAGCCGTCCGCGCCCGCAGCCATTCCCTGTACTCCAGGTCTGCTGCTCTTCATTAAACGTGTTGCTACGGGTTCTTGCAAAGTTCGTATGTGTAAACTGTAAGTAGGACCTCTTCGTGTTGTTAATAGTGTGGGGTGAGTCCTGAAGTCCGTATAATCGTCCCATTATTGACAGGAGAATTTGTTGATTACTCCCGCCGCTAGTCTCTTGTGTTCACAGTGAGATTTCAGGGCGGGAGCTGGAGCCCGGCACCTCCGCTCCTGCTTCCCGCCCGGTCCCGGAGCGCAATCGCAGCTCCCTCCGCTGTCCGCTCCGTCCCCTCAGGGCCGCTGCCCGTCCCTGCTGCTCCCCACTCACCCAGTAAAGGGGTGGGGGAGGGGATCGCCTCGGGGCAGACGCAGGGTCAGGTGCGGTGAGCTGTGTGCTATTTAGACTGATTGCATCTTGTCTCCCGGCGCCGATTAGGGATGTTTCTGCAGAATCAGGTTTCTGTTTCCGTGGGTGTTGTGATTTCTCATCTTTGTCCTGGATTCGACTACTGCTCCCGTGCGCCATTGCATCTTCTTGTGGCTACGCTCTCTCCTCTGACCCTCTCTCGGAACTCCACACTCCCCTGGCCGAGCTGGGAGGCTTCCGTGAGGGTAGGTCTCCGCTGAAGTTGCAGGTGCCAGGACGAGGGCGTGAGCTAAAGATGTGTGTGATTTGGAGCTGTCGTTTCTCCGTCCCGCCTCCCTCCGAGTGCGCCATGGTGGACCTCCGATCCTTTCTGCCCAAATAAGTCCTTCTTTCCAAGGATTTCACTTCCCATTTCACATGTTTCCCGAGTTCAAGGTGCTCACCTTTCTCCTTTTTGTCCTTCTCTTATTGCTGTATTTCTTTGTCTAGGTGGGATTTCTGGGAGAGATTCCTCCTCTGCTTCCTATCCGGTTGCCATCTTGTTAAACGGTCCTAATCAGTGTTATCACAATACCTACTCAAACTTTTATATCTACCTACTTAAAACAACTTGGGGAAAAGACTTTCTAAAACCAATATGTAAATCACCCCAATGAAAGTGTTTGATTTGAATTCCAACCTATTTGCTAAATACTTTGTGGTTTTTTTGGCGGTACTGGGGATTGAACTCAGGACCCTGCGCTTGCTAGGCAGGCGCTTATTCCACTGAGCTATATCCCCAGCTCCTATTTGCTAAATACTTAAAAATAAAGTTCATTCCAATTGGTTTGTGATTAACATCAAAGAGGATGGAAACTGGCCATCTGGGTTTCAACAAAAACTTCTATACAATTAATGTATAGGATATTCATGAACATCATTATTCAGTGAGTGCCCTGTACTTCTGTTTGATTCTCTGTACTTGTGAGATATCTTACCATTCAAACAAGAGGTAGTTATAAATCAAATTAGAAATAGGCATTCAGAGCAGTAGATCACAAAATGTCAATTGAAGTCGTGCAGCAGAATGAAATATTGCAGAATAATGCGACTTCTCATTGCTTTCACTAGAAAGCCCAGTTATTACAGTATTTTAATGAAATAACTCTTTGATGTTCATTTCTGGTATCTCCTTTCTTCTTTATCCACCACTGCTTGCCTGTAGCTCTGACAGCTAGAGCTGCCAGCTTGAAAGTTGTCCTGCAGAGTGAAGTCCCTAGTCCCAAATTTTGTATTTCCTACTCTTGAACCTGGCTCCAACCTGTATGGCTCTTCCACAGGTCCCACAAGTGCAGTATTTTCAAAACAGAACAGGGGTCTCTTCTCTCTCCTACCCCCAGCCCTGTCTTATTCCTCACGGTCGGGTTAGTGACATCATCCTCTGCTGAGGCACCAACCCTCTTTATTCCTTTGAGCATCCTCTGTTCACACCCTCCCTTCAATCAACCCCAAAGCTGTATTCTCTTACCCCTCTGGGCTTTGCTTTGTCTGCACCTTTGCGTTTGTCTACTGAGTTCCCTGTAGGAGTCTATCTCTAGACCTTTCTTTCATTTTATCCCCAGTTCTAGCCCCTTCATTCTTCCTTATTTTCTGATTTTCTCTTCAACAAAAAAAGAAGTGTTTTGCTTGCTGTATTTATGAAATATTTATTGCACCACAACATAAAATGGAACACTTTCTATTTCTCTTTTAACAACCTGTATTAAATTACATATTTATGTAGGCCTTGATTGATTTTGTTGGTACTGTTAGTTTTGTAGGTCAGCAGATTTGGATAATCATGAAGAAAAAAATAGCCAGTCCAAAATTAGTAAATTAGTATTTCCCTGGTGGCCTGACATAGTTAATGTGAGGCCACCTCTAACTCCTAATGGAGAAAAATTCTTAGACAAGTGTTTGTGTTGCCAAGAATCTGAGGTTAATTTTGTTGCTTTTACCAAAAGTGTTCTTTTTAAAGACAAGATTTTATTGAAAGGAAATATTTCATAGATGGAAGGAGATTCTTCTCCTTGAAAAGAGAATATTTATTATATACCTTCATAATCACTTGCAGCAGTGTTTCAGAATGTACATTTCATACAGATATATGTTATATGTACAGTGTGTACATTTGAGTTAGCCAAGTATCATATGAAATTTCTGTCACAAATTTGCATTGCAGATTTTTTAAAAAGCAAATTATATACTGAGCACTAATTTGCAAAGGAGTTTAGAAGACTAAAGCTCAGAGCCATGACACTTAGCTTTAGAATTTGCTTTTGTTTATGTTGTGACCTATTTTAAAAAGAGTACAGGAATAAGCTCCAGGCTCATTTGTGCCCAATTTTGCCACATTCCTTGCCAGTGATCTAATAGGGCTGCTCCAAAGTGTCCCTCTCACATGTCAGCTATGGGGACCTTTCCATCCCCCCAAGTGTTCCTTTCCCTGTGCTAATGCAGACTCTAAACTCAGAGTGACACAACTGTCTTACATGTACTGCTGTTCCATAACTCTTTGTCACTCCTGGCCACCCTCTGCCTGCCTCCTTCTCTACTTGTTACTATGTTCCAACTGGCTATGCAATAGATGTAATTCTGTAGTCCTTACTACAGATCAAACACTTAATGCCTGCACTCAAGCTGCTCGTAGTCTGGTAGCAGAAAGGGAAGGAAGTAACTAAGACTGCTAAGTGGGCGGTTTACGCAGAGTACAAGGGAGGCCTGTCCAAGTCAGACTGAGGGTCTAGGAAGGAATAAATTAGAAGAAATAGTTGGAGCAGTGGCAAGGAGATAGGCAAAAGAGACGGCAGGAGCCCTAATCTCCAAAGTATTGGGGTCCTGATTTGGAGATTTACAGGATAAGATCTCTTTTGTAGGATAGAAGATGAATAGAAAGCTTAAGAGTAGAGGCAGAAAAATCCCCTTGTTACAGGTAAGAGATGAAATCCCCAATCAGCCAATAGTCATGAATGGAAACAAAGATGCATCTGAAAGAAATGTAAAGGTGGAACTCATATGACGTAAGAGAGTATGGGAAATACGGGAAGAAGATAGGGAGAAGCCTAGAGAAGACCGTCAGGGGGAGAGACAGAGCGAAGGAGAGCACGGGGAAAGAAACTGGAGATGAGAAGGGGGACCGGTGGACTAGAGGGGTGGGGGCGGCAGAAAAGCAAAGAAACCTCCGCGGCAGTCTTCCCACACTCCCCCCCGCCTGGGCTTCTGTGCGCAGCGTAGTTGAGAGGGTCTGGGGAAGGAAGACAAGGGGCAACCCAGAGCAACTGAAATTGGAAAGGAAGCGAAGGGAAACTTGTGTAGGCCTTCCCCTCGTGTCCACCCTTCAAGTCCCGGGTCGTTCCTCTTTTTTGACTTTCTGTTCCCATTTCCTGGGGTCTTTCTTGTATGTCAAGTAGTTGCACTGAATTGTATTAATGAAAGCAAGTGAGTAGTCTGTTTATTTGAATATATTTTGATGTGCATAATATTTCTAAGTATATCTTACAACAAAAGAAAATATTTATTTATTCTTCCAGGTATTTTTATCTTTGTGAGTGCACCACTATTCCAATGAAAAATATGTTTTGAACATTCAAACAAATGTCTTACAATTAAAGTCTGGACAAAATTCTGTATTTGAGCTCAATACTCACCATATTAAGTATAGTAAGAGGAGGAAAATCAGAAAATGTTCTAAATATTCTCTTATTCTTTGGCTTGTTCCTGCTGATCACTCAGTATTTGAAACCACATGATAGTTATATGAAGAAGTAGGGTGAGAAATCCAGTCAAAAACATTTTCATACATCACGAAGTATTTGGCATTACATATACAATTTCTTGCATTTACATGGAAAGTGGATCTCAAAGACCTTTTACACATATTGTTCTTTTAATAAAGTACCCTTGGATGCAACTAGATTTTAAGATTATAACATACTGAAAATAAACTAATAAGGATCTTTGCTGAATTTGGTGAATGTCGTTTGAATTAGTGGTTATTAGCCATATGTGGTACTTTCAAAATAAAATAAACCATATAGGGGGATTACACTGATAATAGACTTTTGAGCAATTGTCTTAGTAGAATCATAGACCAGCACATACCCTTCAAGTGGCAGTAGGGTTTCCTCTGAATGGAATGGACATTACAGCTGTTAGTCGTGTGGGAGAGGAGAACACACTCATTGGTTCCCAGACTTTCTCTGCTCTCTGCAATCGGGTCAGATTGGCTAGGAGGTAAGGCAGTGTGATCCCAAGGCATGTCTGATGGATTGGAATGGGTGCCTGGAACAGTCAAGCCAGAGGCAGACATGGGAATGAGTACTAGTCAGAACTTCCTTCAGATAAAGGCTCTTCCCAGTTGCACAGAATGTGCTCGCTTTGCTGACAGTCTCAAACTACTAAATCATTCTGTTCACCTCAGCTTTCGAGTCAAGGTAATGCTTTTCTGGTTCTTCTCCAAGTAGCCTCAGCCCCTGACTAAGCAAGACTGTCATACAAGGGTCTACCTCTTCCTGCTGGAAGATGGGCCTCTTTATTGACAGACTTTGCTCTTGAGCTCCATTGGGGAGGAGGGATTTTTGTCAGAGCTGCATCTCAGTTTCATGGCTCTCCCCTACAACCCCACTTCTACTTCATTTCCACGGTTCTTAATTCGCAATGAAATTTTATGTGTTTAACTCTATGTCTGTCTCTGCTTCGTGGAGGACCCAACTGCCACAAAGAAGAGGGCTAGGAGACATGTTTGAGTGGTCATTCTAAGGTTACATCTAGACCTGCACAATAGTCACAGATTATTCTTAGTATCAAACTTTTTTTCTAAAATCCTTTCAATGTCAGAAAATCTCAAATTACTGTGCTGGTCCCCACCATGTTCTGGACAAATAATAGGAAACTGTCTATTACCCGGCACAGTACAGAAAGGACTTCTCCGGAGAGCCTTGACCTCTGCAGCAGGACAGTATGACACAATTGGCTGTAGGAGCAAGGGACCAGAAACAAAGCACACCTAGTCTGAAAGAACTTTGGTGCCTCTCAGGAGAGGGAATCACTACAGCAAGCTTGTTCCTGGCTATTAGCACAGAGATTACTTCAGCTAACGACAGCGGATTGTAGTTCACTAGATTTGTACTTTGAGAACCAAAAACAGGGTAGAGTTTATTATCCTCATTTTGCAGATGGAAAATCTGAGGCACCATTCTAGAAGTTAGATTTTCTTTCTATTGTTTTGTGCCTGCCCTCACAACACTGTAGTGTCTTTTCAACATGGTGTAGTTATATGACCACCATTTCTTGTTGAACAGGTCTAATGTAGAGAAGCATCTAGCATTATAAACTAATCTAATGTTTTAGGACAGAGTCTTTGAATGAGCAATTCTGTAGTAACTTTCACCAGTAGATACCTTTGGTGCTTCTAGGAAGAATTTAATGCCACTAAAGTAAGTTTTATGGGAGGGATATGAGAATGTGTGTTAGCATAAAAATAAGTACATATTTTTCCATAATTTTATTCTGACTCTCGTTCATTTTATGACGGGACTTCTTGTTGGAAAACTTACATAAGCAGGCATTTTTCCAATGTCTTGATATTTTTTTAAAAATTTAAGGTTAATATCATTTTTGCTACTAGTACTAAGCTTTTATTTTTATTTTAAAGAGAATAGTAAAAAAAAGAACAATAGCAAAATACCAACACCACAGACATGTGTAAACATTGTGTTATCTCCCTAGTGTAGGAACCTGAAAGAGTAAATAAACACAAAATGTACAATAGATAATATGGAAGGGAAAGACATTGCTCAAAGGAAGGAACAACTGGGATGAGGGAAAGAAGAAAAAGAAAGAAAGTAGGAAGGCAACATATTTATATATATATATATATATATATATATATATACACACACACACATATAGCTGGGATAACTTTTCTGCTGATGTCTAATGGTATCTTGAAAAGAACAGTACTAAACTTTTTAAATAAATTGTGGTTTATTAAAACAACTTATTTATGCTTTGCTTTCCTCCTGCTCCTCCTCTTCATCTTCCTCCTCCTCCCCTATAACTCTTCCTCTGCTATTCCCCTATCTTGGCTTTCTCCTCAGAATCAGGTATTTCTTACAGCATTTCCTGCAAGTACTTTCGTGCAGTAAGCATACCTGTATCCTCTTTCTCTCTGTTCAGTTTGTCCTTGGTATTGCTGCATGCTGCTCTCATTTTCGACTGCTTTTGCACTGCCGCGCTAACTTTTCTTGCTGACTTCTTTTCTTACTATTCCCCTGTCTGTTGCGGTACCTTTGAACATATTTGGGGAATCTCTTTTCTCTTAAGCTTTGAAACTCTAACTTTGAAAAAAACTCTGGGTTTTTAAAAACTTATATATTCTTTTCTTTCTAAGTAACCCTGGGGTTTTTATTTTTCCTGTCTCCACCATCTCATACAAAAATGAAAATAAATTTAAAACCAGTTTCTGCATTTATTCCAACCAGTCAACTTTTCCCATTGGAATAAAATCATCAGAATTCCTTATTATTCATTCATCTGGTACAAATTCTTAATTGCCCTGGGCAAGTGCCTGAGCAGTTATTGCTAAGCCTGCTTTATAGCAGTAAAAAATAATTATCCTTCTCTTTCTTTTCATTTTTTTTTTCTCTTTCTTTTCAATGCTCAATTTTCTACTGGACTTTGTGTATTTTCCAAGAGAAATGAACAATTATTTCACTAATCTTTATTGTGATTCAAGCTCTTTACACTAAACTCTGTATCTGAAGAAATTTTTCTTTTATTCTCTGTACCATGGGCTATGAATTTTTTTCTCCAGCACTGGGGCTTGAGCCTGTGCATGTGTTAGGGAAGCATTCTACACCTGATCGACATTCTCATTCCTAAAGAAAAAAAATAGTTTTCAGTACTGAGGCTGGAGCTCAGGGATCTCTATCACTGAGCCACATCCGCTCACCTCATTTTACATATGTATGTATGTATGTATGTGGACAAGGTTGTGCTAATTCGCCCAGGCAGGACTCAAACTTGGAATCTTCCTGCCTCAATCTTCTTCAAGGCTGGGATTTCAGACTTGTGCCACCACACTATCTTCTACAGGAAATATTTTAACCATTTTTTTCTAGAGTTTTGATTCTCTCGCTATTATGTAATGTGAAATTCCTTCTACTATCATAACCACAGAAAGAGAATAGATTCATGTTACTTTCTTGAAGATATAAGGACCTGACTTCTACAATAGAGACAGACAGACAGACAGAGAGAGAATTTGAAGTTAAAATAGGCAAGATTCATAGTTTTAAATTTTTTTAAGTTTTTAATCTATTTGCATTTTTACAGTATTGCGGATTGAATCTAGGATTATAGGTACAAGGCAAGTGCTCTACTATTTGGCTATATCCCTAGACTTTATTATTATCTGAGTTATTTGTTAACACTTCGTAGGGAAATTGTAAGTCAAATGCTTCCTTATTAATTAACACTATTTTAATGAGGTACTAAAGTCTTTGCTTTTTTTAGTATTAAAATAGTATTCCTGTTACAAATTGTGCTGTTATAAACAGAAGAATACATATATTGCTGAAGGATAAGGCTTTTAACTTTTGGGAAAATACCAAAAAGGGAAATAGCTGGGTCAAACGGAACCTCTAGTTTCAGTTTTTTGAGAAATCTCCATACTGATTGCCAAAATGGTTATATCAATTTACACTCCCACCAACAATGGAGAACAGTTCTTTTTCCCCACAGCCTGACCAGCATTTGTTATTGGTTGATTTCTTGATTATAGCCATGCTTTCTGCAATGAGATAGGATTATGGTGTTATAGTTTGCATTTCTCAAATGACCAGTGACATTCAATGTTTTTTCATGTTTATTTGCTGTTTGTATTTCTTCATCTAAGAAGTGTCTATTTCAGATGCTTATCTTTGGATTGGGTCCTTAAATTAGGGGAGTCTGATTTTTGGGGTTCTCCATATATTCTAGATATTAGTCCTTTGAGGAATAGCTGGTAAATTTTTTTTGCCCATTCTGCAATGTTGTCTTTTCACTCTTGGTGGTTTCTGTTGCTGTGTAAAACCTTCTTCATATGATTCCCAGTTGTTGATTCTTTGTAATATTTCTTGTGCAGTCGCAATCTTGTTTATAAAGTCATTGCCTATACTGATGTCTTCCAGAGTTTTAACTATTTTATTTTCTAGCAGATTAAGTGTTTCTGTTTTAATATTTAGATCTTTATCCATTTTAATTTTAGCTTAGTGCATGATTCACAGATTCATATCTATGAATCTAGATTTAATCTTCAACGTTAAGTTTTTCCCAGCACCATTTATTAAAGGAGCTGTCTTTCTTCCAGTGGTCGTGTTCCTTCCAGTGATCTTTCTTTCTTTGTCAACGATAAGGTGGTTGAGCATGTCTGAAGTTTTTCTGCATTTTCCATTCTGTTCCATTGATCCTTGGATCTGGTTTTTTGTTTGTGTTTTTGTTTTTTGCCAGTACCATCCTGTTTTGTTTTGTTTTTTAGTCACAGTAGCTGTGTAGTATAATTTCAAGTCAGGGATTGTGACACTCCCTGCCTTGCCTTTGCTGCCCAGAATTGCTTTCGCTATTTTAGATCTCTTCTAGTTCCAAATGAATTTTATGATTGCTTTCTCTAATTTTCTGAGGTATGCTAGTATTATTTTGATCAGGATTGCATTAAATCTGTACAATAGTTTTGGAAGTATAGCCATTTTCATTGTATTGGTTCTGCCTATTCAATAACAAGGGTTATCTTTCTGTTTTCTGATCTAATTTTTCAGAGTACTGTACTTTTCAATGTAAAAGCCTTTTACCTCTTTCATTAGATTTATTCCCAAGTATTTTATTTTTATTGATGCTATTGCAAAAGGTGTTGTTTCCCTGATTTCTGTCTCAGTGAATTTGTTGTTTGTGTACAGGAATGCTATTGATTTCTGGGTGTTGACTTTGTATTCTGTCACACTGCTGAATTATTAAATCCAGGAGTTTTTTGGTGCAATTTTTGAAGTCTTCTCTGTAAAGTATCGTGTCACCCACTCTTATGGTTGATACATTGTGTCAACTTGAGGAATCTGGAGGTTTAACTGAGTGATTCAGCAGGAAGCCGGAGTGCTTACTTTGTATACAACCTGAGCCTGTGAAAAAGGAAGGCATGGAGATTGTATGAGAGCTACACGCCCCCTGGGTAGGGATAGGGTGTTTACAATGCAAGGGAAAAAAAGAGGCTACTTGCAGCCATTAGTCCCTTTTGCTCTGGTTGTTTTTGCTGTGCTCTGCTGTCATGAAGTTTGCCCTCTGCCATGTGCCACTCTGCCTCTGAAGCTGCCAAGTATAGACTAAAACCTCCACAAACTGTAAGCTAAATAAACCTTTCCATCCTTCATTTTGGGCATTGGGTATTTTGTCTCAGCAATGAGAAAAAAGTAACCAAGACACCTGCAAATAATGATAACTTAACTTCTTCTTTTCCTATCCTTATTTCTATTTGTTTATCTTGTCTAATTGCTGTAACTAATGTTTCCAGAGCAATACTGAATAAGAGTGATAATAGTGGGCATCCTTGTCTTGTTCCTGATTTTAGAATGAAAGCTTCTAATTTTTGACCATTTGGTATGATGTTGGCAGTTGATTAGTCATAGATGGCCTTTATCAGATTGATTTTTGTAGGTTTTTTTTTATCATGAATGGGTGTTGGACTTTATCAAATGATTTTTCTGAATCTGTTGAGATGATCATGTGATTCTTATCTTTGACTCTTGAGATGATGTATTACATACTGATTTGCATATGTTGAACCATCCCTGTATTACTGGGATGAATCCTTCTTGATCATGTTGTATGATCTTCTTGGTGGTTTGCTGCATCCTGGTTGTCAATATCTTATTGAGGAGTTTTGCATGTATGTTCCTTAGAGAGATTGGCCCATAGTTCTCTTTTTTGGTTGGATTCTTCTCTGGTTTTGGTATTACCATAATCTTCACTTACAGTAACGAGTTTTTAAGTATTGCTTCCCTTTCAATTTCATTAAAGTGTTTAAGGAATATTGGCATTAGATCTTCTCTGAACTTCTTGTTGAATTCAGCAGTGAATTCATCAGGATCTGGGCTTTTCTTTGTTGGTAATTTTTAAAATTAATTCTTCAATTTCATTGATTGATATTGAATTATTTAGAATTTTTATATCTTCTTGACTCAGCTTTGGTAATTCATATGTACCTGGGAATATATCCATTTCTTCTGCATTTGCCATCCTATTAGAGTACAATTGCTCAAACCAGGTATTGATGATCTTCTGCATTTCTTCAGGATCTGTTGATTTCACCCTTTTCATTCCTAATTGCATGGATTTATGTCTTCTTTCCTTTTTTGATAACTTGTTTAAGGATTTGTTCATTTTGTTTAATTTTTCAAAGAACTAACTCTTAAACTCATAGATTCTTAGTGTCCATTGCATTAATTTATGTTCTGATCTTTATAATCCTCCCTTGTTCCTGATTTGGATTTAACTTCCTCTTCTTTTCCTAGAAGTTTGAGGTACAACATTAGGTTATTTATTTGAGCTTGTTCTGTTTTTCTGATGTGGAAATCCACTTTCATGAACTTTCGACATAGGACTGCTTTCATTGCATCGCTCAAGGTCAGGTATGTCGTATTGGCATTATCATTTAATTGGAGAAACTGCCTAACTTCTTTAATTTATCTGTGACCCATTGGTTGTTCAGCAGGGTGTTATTCAGTTTCTATGTTTATGCAGTATTTGTGGTTTCTTTTGCCATTGATTTCTAATTTCATTGCACTATGATCTGATAATATGCAAGGAATAATTTCAGTCCCTTTGCATTTACTTAAGCATGTTCTATGAGTTAGGGTTTGGTTCTCTGTGCAGCTGAGAAGAATGTGTTTTGTGTTGTGGGGTGGAACACTCTCTAGACATCTACTAAGCCCATTTGCTCATAGGTTTGGTTCAACTTGCATATTTCTTTGTTGATTTTTTGTCTAGTTGATCTATTTGTTACAATGGGATACTGAGGTACCCCATTAAAACTGTATTAGTGCCTATTTGATTTTTCATGTTCATTAATGTTTGTTTTCTCTAGTTGGGTGCACTGATATTTGTTGTGTGTATATTTATGATTGTTATCTCTTCCTTTTATATTGTTTCCTTAACAGTTGTGTAATGGGAGGACTTCTGGGAAGATGGCAACCACGTAAGCAGCAGAGAAAGATCCTCCCAGAGGATCGCCACCCAGACACTGGAATATAGCAACATGAGAAAGACAAGAAGGAGAGAAGTGGGTCCCCTTGACACAGGAAGGATTTGAAATGAGAATTGAAGCCCTCAGAAAGAATAAACAAGATCTCTCCTAGAGGAAAAGCTCGGAGGGCTGCCATGAGCAGTTAGAGGAAGAGGAGGCAGAGAAAGAGGGGGTCACTGCCCCATACATACCCTCAGCCAGCTCCCTCATTGCTACACTCGCAGCTTCAGCTTTGGAGGCCCATGCTCACAGGAGCCTCCTGACTCAGCCAAGGGAGGGTGGAATTCCGAGAGCTGGTCCAAAACCAGAGAGGAGAAAGTGCAGCCCAGAAAAGAGGCAGTAGCAGTCGAGAAGTGTTGTTGAGCCAACTGTGAGGATGGAAAGTTACAACAGCCACTGAAGCAGAGCCCCCACTCTGCAGCAACCTTTCAAATCAGTGCCTGGAAGCAAGGCAGAGTAAAAGCAACCAGTACACAGCCCACCACACCCAGCTCTAAGCCTGGCCCGAGGCTGTGGCCCCATACCTCTCCACTGTGTGAGCAACTACCCACAGAGAGCAGCAGAAAGCAGCAGCAGCAACCCCAGGGCCACAGCAATTCTCAGGGATCCAGCCAATGAACAAACAGGAACTGGAGCACAACAGTAAGAGACAGCTGCAAATGGTGGTGGATCACATGGCCCCACACCCTTCTCACTCTAACACTAAACAGGAAGTATGAGCTGAGTTACCAGGCTTCAGCTCCCACCCTGAACTCCCTCTCTGAGCACCTTGAGTCTCAGTGGCCCGCACACTCACCACCTGTTCCCGACAGCAACAGGATGAGTCCACAGGCTTCAGGACTCACCCTAATCTACTAATATGAGCACGAAGAGGGACTTAATACTGCTTGCATATATGAACCTTGTATGAACACAGCAACAAACTACATGAAAAGCAGCATTCCTGGAGTCTGAGAAACAACAACATACTCTACACAGAAGACCCAAGAAAATCCTCCAATTCTCTCCTAGAACTAATAACTAAACTTAGTACATACTCTGAGCACAGGTGGGAGAGACCTCACACCACTTGTTCCCAGCATCATAAATGCATCCAATGCCCAGCAGTAAGGAGCAGGGAGCGGCAGCATTGGAGAGCGAGAGGTGGGAGGAGGCGAAGACCTAGAACTAGGGTGCAGACCTGGTACTCTAGCTGGGTGGGGATAGCCTCCAAAGAGTCATAGGCAGCCTGCAGGGAGACACTAGTGGCCTAGGAGCGGACCCTGGGGGCCTGACAGGGAGCTCAGCAGCCTGAGGAGGGAGGGGAGCTTCCTATAGGCTACATGAAAACCCTGAAGACCTGGACCGGGTCTCTAGGAGCGTGGTGATGGGTCAGAGTCCGGTGGTCTGTGGAAGCAACCCCATGGACCCAATTGGGCCTCTGGGAGCACCTTGGGTCAGGCCCCTGGGAGTGCCTTGATGGGGTGGAGCCTGGTGCTCCTCAGGAGTGACCCTGAAGACTTGCCTGGGCCTCTGGGCATGCTGCATCTAGGTGGAGCCTGGTGGTTCATGGGGTAACCCGCCCTACTCAACTAGACCCCTGATGACTTTGAGGGCTTGTCAGTGGGGGCTTGACCATAGTGAACCTGGTTCCCTGCCAATCTACTGTCTTTGAGGATGGGTGCTTTTCCACCTCCTGCCATAGCAATCTGTGCACACCCATTAGAAACAGCCATGTCTCTTTCCAATGTGAGCCCGAGGGAGTAAGTAAACCAAAAAAAAGTACAATTACTATTGGAAGATGACTGATTGGGTGGGAGAACAATAGAGATGAGGGTGGAGAAAACTGATTAATTGAATGAGCCACCATCTGTATAAATGAGCAACAAATGTGAAGATAACATTATGTATTACAGCATCCAGCACTAATTCTCTACTGTCTTCTTTGTAATTTTGTATTCCTTTTATTGTTTTTGTGTTAACAAATGTAAAGATAACATTAGGTAATATAGCATCCAGTGCTAATTCCCTACTATCTTCTCTATAATTTTGTATTTTCTTTATTGTTTTTGTGTTAATAAGTGCAAAGATAACATTATGTAATACAGCATCCAGTGCTAATTCCCTACTATCTTCTCTATACTTTTGTATTTCCTTTATTGTTTTTCTGTTATTCTGGTTTATATATCTCCACTTTTTTGTCTTTAAAATAAAAAAATCAGTTGTGCAATGACATTTGTTATCTCCCTTAATCAGTCTTTGCTTAAAATTCACTTTGTTTGCAAATGGAACAGCTACCCTGATTTTTTTCAGGGTTCTTATTGCATGGAGTACTATTTTCCATGCTTTGATGTTTAGTCCCATGAATTTAATTTTGAGTTAAATGAGTTTCTTGCATGCAGCATATTGCTGGATCTTGTTTCTTGATCCATTCTGCCAATCTGTTTCTTTTGATTGGTGACTTGAGTTTCTTTACATTGGTGGTTGTAACTGAAATGTATTGCCTATTCCTTGTCATATTATTTTCCTAAATCTTGGAAACAGCCCAGATGTCTATCAATGGATAAAGAAAATGTGTTTTTATATACATTAGAGTACTACTCTACATAAAGAATGGTAAACTTGATGCATTTTTAAGTAAATGGATGCACCTTGAGACCATACTTTTAAGTGAAATAAGTCAGACATACATGTTTAAATATCACATTGTTTCTCTTGTGTGAGAAATCAAACAGCAAATAATAACCAAAATGGATGACTGATATTGGGAAGTAGGAAGAAAATTTTCAAATGAGAAGAGGACGAAAAAGGAGAGAAAAGAAAAAAAGGAACTAGAAGGAAAAATGTGAAACAACACTTCTGTAAATAAGGAGGGGAAGAAGGATTCAGGAGGGGAATGGGGAAAAAGAAAAAATCAAAATATGTCATGTACAGATACAAATTTCCTATGATGAGTGTGAACATTATGTATATCAAAAGTGTATCAATAAAAATAAATTTTTAAGAAACACAATATTCTTACAGTAGTTTCTACTAAGTAACTATGGAATGGCTACTTTTAAATATAATTTAACATGACTACATTAGTCACATAGATTGAGTAAGCAGAAAAAACTTTTTTGTCTTAACAAATGCTATCATTTTGTCTTAACAAATGCTATCATTCATAGTTGAGAACAGTTCTGAATATACTGTACTTACAAATAAGGGCATATATTTCCTTACTTTTCTCCTTTATAGGTTAAATATTGACATCTTCTTCAACCAGTTTTTGTGGTTTTCAATTCTTTCTCTAGCACACTTAATTTATATTCTTAAATGTGTGGCATGAAATTATACACAATTTTGCTTTCAAAGACACCTATAAAAAGTGAAGTCAATCCAAAGAAATGGAAAAACATATTTGTAAACCCTGTATCCAAGAAGGGACTTACATTGAGAATACAAGCAATTATTGTAACTTAATAACAACAAATAATCCAATTAAAAGATGGGCAGAGAATTTAAATAGATATTTGTGCAAAGAAGACCCACAAAAGTCCACAAACACTTGACAAGATATTCAGCATTGTTAGTCATTAGGAAAATGCAAACCAGAATCACAGCTGATATACCACTTCTTACTACCAGGATAGTTACAGTGAAAGGAAAAGACAACAAAAAGTCTTAGCAAGACCATGGAGAAATTAGTACTTTCTTAAATGTCTGGTAGGAATCTAACAAGATGGTATAACAACCACTTTGAAACTGAGTTTGGTCATCCATCAAAATTTAAACAGAGTCACTCCCCTCAAGTGAGCAAATCAGTAGTTGCAGCTTCTAGGAAAATGTTGGGGGAGTATGACTTTTCTCATTCTTTCTACTTGACTAGTCAAGTATTTCTTCCAAAACTGGTGACTGCATGTGCATTTTAGAGGTAGAAATATGTTAAAGGAAAAGGAAACCTATGTTATGGTTTAGACCTAAAATGCCTGTCAAAAGTCTCACATGCTTAGAAGGCGACTGTATATAAAGGCACTACAGTGGACTTGCTGTTAGGAGGAAGAGCCTGGTTAGAGGCCAGTCAGGGGAGCATGACCTGGAAGATTGTATTCTTTTTTCAAGTTACTCCTCTGTCTGCTTCCCGGCTGCCATGGAATAAGCTGTTGTGCTCCATCACATACTTCCACCCTGATGTCTTTGCCTTGGAGCTTCCGTCATGATGTCTTTGCCTTGGAGCCAGCCAACCAAGAACTGACTCCACTGGAAACTGTGAGCCAAATAAAACCTGTCCTCTTTGGAACTGTGGGTGTTGAGTATTTTTTCTCAGCAATGGGAAAGTGACTAATACCTTATGACTAATGTACTCAGTAGACTGAAGGAAAGTCAAAAGCCCCGATTTTATTTTATTGGAGGGGATTCTTATGCAAAAATAATCAAATCTATTTTCATTTCTTAACCTAAGTTCTCCCCATCAGCTCTAATTGCCCTTATGCAGCAGCAAAAATGTTTGTGCTCTCATGTACTCTTAGACAAACTCCAGTCAAATGAAGTGGCACCCACCCTCCTGTAGTAGAATTAGGTGTGAACGTATGTATATGTGTCAACAAATCAGCTCAAGACCGAAGCCTCATAATGACTTTCTTCCTTTCTCTCCCACCCTTTCTCTTTTTTACTTCCATAAATTATTCAAAAACTCCCAAAGTGAAAGACCAAAACCAGTTGGATAAGCAGGCCCTCCCTGTCTTCTTTTAACACCTTAAATCTTTCAACTTAGGAGCAAAACTACTCTGCTATCCTTGATTCTCAGCCCCAGTCCGTGACCGTCTTCTGATTTCATTCCCTTCTGCTTTAGAAAGAAGCACTGTGGACACTTTCAACTCTGCTTTCTCATTGGTACCATTTCTGCATATTCACAGCACACAGGTGAGAGGTAGGCCTCCTGTTTGCTGTTGTTGCTACTAGTGAACTTTTATTGAGTGTTTATTATGTTCTAGGGGCTCTGCTAGTTCTTTCCCTACATTATGTCAATTAACTCTCAATTTTATAAGGCAATATCTTCTGTTTTTTTAACAGACATCCATTTACAAAATAGCACAAGAACAATACAAGCAAGACTGAGTTACAGACAAAGTGGTAGGAAACTATCAATGTTGTTGTATTACATATTGATATCTTCAAAATGGTTTCTCAGGAGAACAAATAGAGACATGCAAGATTGACCAAATAATTAATCATTAACTGTTCCTTTCAGTAAAGCGATAGAAGTCAGTAGTACAACCATGTTAGCTATTTTGTATATACACACATACGTAATTTTCCATTCTTTCTTTACTCTTTTCGCTCACCCCAGTTGCTCTTTACTTTTGAGCATGTTCCTTTCATTTCACAATGTCTGTCCTACCACCTAATTTTTATTCACTCTTTCATGTTCTTAAACTAGTGAGACAATGTGTTGCTTAACCATGGAGGGCTTGTTTATTTCACTTATAAGTATGGTCTCTAGTTGTGACCATTTACCTGGAAAAGCCTCAAGTTTATTTTTCCTTATAGATGAGTAATATTCCATTATGGAAAAGTACCAAAATTTTTTTATCCATTCCTCGGTGGATTGACATTTGGTTGCTTCCACAATTTAGCAATTACAAATTGCACTGCCATAAACATGGTGCAAATATATGGCTATGGTATGATGTTTCCAGATTGTCTGGGAAAATACCCAGAAGGGGAATGGCTGGGTTGAATGGGACCTTCAGACCTAGTTTGCTGAGGAAACTCCAGACTGATTTCCACAGTGATTTCACCAGTCTGTATTCCCACCAGCCGTGGAGAAGAGTTCCTATTTCTCCACAGCCTCACCAGCATTTGTTATTGGTTGATTTCTTAATGCTAGCCATTCTTACTGGGATGAGATGAAAACTCAATGTTGTTTTAATTTGCATTTCTCAAATAACTAATGATGTTGACCATTTTCTCATGTATTTATTTGCCATTTGTATTTCTTTATCTGAAAAGTGTGTGCTCATTCCAGATGCCCATTTTGGGATTGGGTCTTCGAATTTGGGGGAGCTGATTTTTAAAAATTCTTTATATGTTCTAGATAGAAGACCTTTGTCCAAGGGACAGTCAGCAAAAATTTTTTCCCAGTTTGTGGGTTTTCTTTTTACTCTGCTGGCAATTTCTTTAGATGTGAAGAAATTTTTCAATAGGTTGAGATCCCAGTTGTTGCTTCTTTGAAGTATTTCTTATGTGGTTTGGTTTTTGTTCATGAACTCTCTGCCTACCCCTATGTCTTCAAGATTTTTACCCACTTTCTCTTCCAATAGGTTTAGTGTTTCTCTTTTAATATTGAGATCTGTGATCCATTTTTACTTGAGTTTGGTGCGTGTTGATAGACTAGGGTCTATTTTCACTATTTTGCAGATGGCAAGCCAATTTTTCCAGCACCATTTATTAAAGAAGCTATCTTTCTTCCAGTTTGTTTGGCCCCTTTGTCAAAGATTAGGTGGCTGAGTATGTTTTGGGGTTTTTTTTGTGTGTGTGTGGTCTTTTTTTTTTTTTTTTTTTTTTTTTTTTGAGACAGGGTCTCTCTATGCAGTTCAGGCTGGATGTGAACTCACTTGTTGGCCAGGCTGGCCTCAAAGTTGCAATGATCCTCCTGCCTCAGCCTCCAGAGTGCTGGGATTACAGGCATGTGCCACCATGCTCAGCCATCTGAGTGTGTTTGTGGTTGTGGCTGCATCTTCCACTCTGTTCCACTGATCCTCTAGTCTACTTTTTAGCCAGTACCAGGTTGATTTTATTACAGTAGCTTTGTAGTATAATTTTAAATCAGGAATTGTCATGCCTCCTGCCTTGCCTTTGTCGCCCGGGATTGCTTTTGCTATTCTGGGTCTCTTCTGGTTTCAGATGAATTTAAGGAATATTTTCTCTAGATCTGTGAAATATGCTAATGGTAGTGCACTGGGAATTGCACTGAATCTGTTCAACAACTTTGGTAGTATGGCCATTTTCACAATGATGGTTCTTCCTAAGCAAGGAATGTTTTTCCATTTATTGAAATCCTCTTCGATCTCTGTTTTCAGAGTACTGTAGTTTTCGTTGAATAGATCTTTTGCTTCTTTTGTTAGATTGATTTCTAAATATTTCAATTTCTTGGATGCTATTGTGAAAGGTATGGTTTCTTTAATTTCTCTCTCAGTCTGTTTGTTTTTTGTGTATAGGAATGCTATTGATTTTTGGGTGTTAACTTTGTATCCAGCTACATTGCTGAATGTGTCTATTAATCCAAGGAGTCTTCTTGTGGAGTTTTTGGCATCTTCCATGTAAAGTGTCATGTCATCTTCAAATAGTGATACTTTTACTTCTTCCATGCCTATCCTTATTCGTTTTATTTCTCTCTTTTGTCTAATTGCTCTGGCTATTGCTTCCAGAACCATGTTGAATAGGAATGGTGATAGTGGACATCCTCATCTTGTTCCTGATTTTAAAGTAAAAGCCTTCAGTTTTTGTCCATTTAGTATGAGGTTGGCTGTTGGTTTGTCATAGATGGCTTTTGATCAGGTTGAGATAAAGACCATCAAATCCTATTTTCTTTAGTGTTTTTTATCATGAATGCATGTTGGACTTTGTTGAAAGCTTTTTCTGAATCTATTGAGATGATCATGTGGTTTTGTCTTGGGCTCTATTGATATAGTGTATAACATTAATTCATTTGCAAATACTGAACCATCCCTGCATTCCTGGTATGAATCCAACTTGGTCATGATGTATGATTTTCTTGATGATTTTATGCATTCTATTTGCTAGTATTTTATTGAGTATCTTTGCATCTATATTCATTAGGGAGATTGGTCTGTAGTTTTCTTTCTTGGTTGGGTCTTTCTCTGGTTTTGGTATCAGTATAATACTTGGCTCCAGAAATGAGTTAGGGAGAATTGCTTCCTTTTCAATTTCACTGAAGAGTTTGAGGAGTGCTGGTACTAAATCTTCTCTGAATTTCTTGTAAAATTCTGCTGTGAATCATGAGGGCCTGGGTTTTTCTTTGTTGGTCAATGTCTAATCATGTTTTCAATCTCATTAATTGATATTGGGTTGTTCAGGATTTTTATATCTTCTTGATTCAACTTTGATAATTTGTACATTTCTAGGAATTTGTCTATTTCTTCTAAGTTTTGTATCCTATCAGAGTAAAGATTTTCAAACTAGGTATTAATGATATTTTGAATTTCTGTAGGATCAGTAGTGATTTCATTCTTTTCATTCTTTATTGCATCAGTATGAGTTTTTCCCTTTCTTTTTTTGGTAAGGGTGGCTAGGGTTTTATCAATTTTATTTATTCTTTCAAAGAACGAGCTCTTTGATTCATTTATTTTTTGAAGGGTTTTCTTCATCTCAATTGCTTAATTTCTGCCCTGGTCTTTATATTTTCCTCCCTTCTTTGGGCTTTGGGCTTGACTTGTTCTTCTTTTTCTAAAAGTCTGAGGTGCAGCATTAGGCTATTTATTTATTCTCTTTCTGTTTTCCTTATGTGTCAGTTCACCGCTAGAAGTTTCCCTTGAGGACTGCTTTCATTGCATCCCACAGATTCTGCTAAGTTGTATCTACATTTTCATTTGTTTGTAGGTATCATTTAATTTCTTCTTTCATTTCTTCTGTGACCCATTGGTTGTTCAGGAGGTTGTTATTTAATTTCCAAGTGTTGATGGAGTTTTTGGAGTTCTTTTGTCATTACTTTCCAATTTCACTGCACCGTGGTCAGATAATATGCATGGGATAATTTCAATTATTTTGCATTTAGGTAGGTATGCTCTGTGGGCTAGAATGTGGTCTACTTTAGAGAAAGTCCCATGTGTAGTTGAGAAAAATGTGTATTCTGATGTTGTGGGGTGGAACACTCTGTATATATCTACTAAGTTCATTTGTTCACAGATTTGATTCATATTTGTTATTTCTTTGCTGATTGTTTGTCCAGTTCACCTATCTCTTTGTGTCAAGGGATGGTGAGGTCCCCTGTTCCAATATTGTTATTAATTATTTGGTTTTTCATGTCTGTTAAGATTTGTCTTATATAGTTTGGGCCTCCAATATTTGGTGCATGCATGTTTATGATTGTTATGTTTTCTTATGGCAGTCTTCCCCTAACAAGTATGTAGTGACTTCTTTATGTCTTGTGATTGTTCTCAGTTTGCGGTTGACCTTGTGTGCAAACATAGTAGCTACACCTGCTTTTTTCTGGGTTCCTATTGCATGGAGAATTGTTGTCCATCCTTTGACTTTCAGTCTATGGATTTTCTTTTGAGTAAAATGTGTTTCCTGTATAGAGCATATCATTGGATTTTGTTTCTTAATCCACTCTGCCAGTCTGTTTCTTTTGACTGGTGAATTGAGGCCATTTACATTTATGGTTATAACTGATATGTATTGGTTTATCATTGTCATGTTATTTACTTGCTGTTGGTCTTTTACTTTTTCTATCTGTTGCTCTGCTTGAGAGTTCCTTTCTATTGTTGTTCTTGAAATTGCAGTCATTTCTTTCTCTGTCTAAAATATCTTTTAGTACTCTTTGGAAGGATGTTTTGACACTCATGGAGTTCTTCAGTTGCTCTTTGCCATGGAAATATTTTATTTTTCCATTAAACTTGAAGGATAGTTGACAGAACACATCAATCTTGGTTGGAAGCTCTTTTTTCTTAGGTCCTATAATGCTTTGCTCCAAGCTCTTCTCAATCAGACGGTTTGTGTTGAGAAGTCTGCCGTGATTCTGATGTGCTTTCCTTTATTGGTGATCTGTTTCTTTTCTCTGGCAGCTTTTAATATTCTGTTCTTTTGCTAAAGATCTAGGATCTTGATTATTACATATCTGAGTGTAGTTTTATTATGGGTATGACTAGTAGGAGTTCTATATGCCTCATTTACCAGTATCTCAGTTTCTGTTTCCATGCTCGTAAAATTTTCTGCTATTATTTCTGCAAATATTCTTTTTATGTCATTTGTGTTGCCTCCTGCTCTTTCATTGACTCCTATTAGTAGTACATTACTCCTCTTGTCTTATCCTGCAGCTGTTGAATCGATTTTTTTCTGGATCCTTGTTGATTTTAAGGGATCCTTTCATGATCATTAACTGCCATGCTGTCTTCAAGGTCTGAAATTCTCACTTCTGCTTCATTAAAGCAGTTTTGCAAGATTTCAGTGGAAGTTTTGATTTTCTGGAAATCTCTTTGAGTCTGTTTCATGCATTCTAATTCATTCCTATATTGCTCATGTAACATTTTCGTCTGTTGCCTATGTTCATCTATTTTTTTTATCTGTTTCTACTCTAGATGTGCTGAGCAATTCTTTCATTATTATTGTCATTTCATTTTTTGCCTGAGAAATTATTTCTGATCTGATCTCTTCTATGGCCTGATGGAGTTGTTTCTTTACTTCCATTGCAATCATTTAGCAATTTCAGATGTGTGTTTACCAAGTTCTCCTATGTCAATGTCTCATGGACTTGTTCTGAGTGGGGTTGAGTTTTGAGATTGTGTTTTAGTCCTTCATCTTGTCACGTTTGATGCTGGAGGCAGAACCCTCAGTCTCCATCTTTCCTGGCAGCTCAACAAATGTCACTAATGTCCCTAGTTTTCCTGGTGGCCAGGCCTGCCCTTCAGTGTCTGCTGAGTTGCACTGCTTAGTCTGGGGCCTTTCAGCAGATGGTGAAGTGTACCTCATTCTCCCAGGTCTCAGACATGATCTGTGATGTCAGCTGATTGCAGACTGTCTGATACCGTGTCCCCATGTAGCTCAGGGCACACATATGACCCAGAATTGGGCTGCACTGGTGGTGCAATCATGGTTCAGTGGTCCTGTGTCCTCAGGCAGTTCAGGGCACAGGCAGAACCCAGACATGAATTGCAGGGTCAACAGTTTGTGAACCATCTTATACTGATACTGTGTCCCCACTCAGCTCAGGGCATGCACAGGAGTCAGACCTGGGCTGCACTGGTGGTGATCATGGACCACCTGTGTCTGTGACCTCCAGGAGGTCAGGGCACAAGTAAAGACCAGATGCAAACTGCTGTGCTAGCAGTTCATGAACTCCCTGCTCTCGTACCTCAGGCTTTGCAGAGCATGTGCAGGGAGGACCCCAATGCAAACCCTAGTGTTAGCAGTTCCTGGGCCTTCTGAGAGAGGATCTCCTGTCTGCACTGAGCACATGGAGGGTGGAGATGCAAGGCAATATCTTTTTTTCTTTTTACTTTCCCTTGAATTTATTCATTTGAGGTGAGGATGTGGATAAAGAAGCTGCAGTGCAGAACTATATTTATTTAGAACAAAACATCATATCCTACATTAAAAAATAATATTGTTAAAAGCAGTTTCAGTCACAGTTGCATAGAATCTCCTACGTAACACACTGGAACTGCACTTGGCAGGTGTCTCGGTAGCATCCACATGTCACTCGCCACCTTAGCCTACGCTGTGCCCTGCAGACACAGGCTCCTCCAGAGCCTTCCTCTGGCCCCACTTCCAAGAGTATTTGTTTTCGTCCACGTAGGCTTTAACCAGATTCCCCACTTTAGTAGGAATTACTTCTCCACTCTTACTGTGGCAAACTTTATCTACTGCCTTCTACATAGTCTCTTTATACTCTTCCTTGGTGATATCTTTGTTTTGGTAAAACGGCTTACTCACCAGTTTTACCATCTGTGCTGCTTTTTCTTGAAGTTGTAATTTCTTGTCTTTCTTCAAGCTATCTTCACTGACTTCCACTGTAACACTTATTTTGCTTTCTGCCAATTTTACAGCAGCATTAGAGGCTTTGCTCTGACTCCATGACGAAGTGTTACCAGCACTTGGTCCCTGAACCATTCCTAGATTTCCTGGGGCTGCTGTCAGAGCAGAAGAGGCTGATGTACTCCTGTTATTACTTACCTGAGAAGCCTTAGGAATACCCTGCAATTGCTTTCCATTGGGTTGTGAAGCCATGTAACTGCCCTGCTGGGAGGGCGGGGGCAGTCCCTGAGTCACAGTGGGTGTAGTGGCTATGTGCACAAGGGGCACTTCTGGGCACAGATGCAAGGGCTGCTATGGGGGCAGGCTCTAAGCATGGCACTGGATGCTCATCACCAGGGCATGAGTACCCACTGGGTACAGGAAGATGCTCACAGGCGGGTGCAGGGCGCTCACTTGCTGTGGAATCTTGTTCACCTGTGGTGGCTTCATATTTACAGGTAGCTGAGAACCATCGATCTGTTGGTTTGTTGGTTTTTTAGGTTAGAATCCTGTTCAACCAGCTCTTCTTGTCTCATTGACCCAGACTGCTGACCTGAAGAGCTCTTTCCTCAGCATGAGTAGTAATTCTGTGCATCTTCAGGCAGCATCCTTCCCATGGCCCAGCCAGATGCAGACGTCCACCCTGACCTGTCTGCTGGAGTATCAAACAAGAATTCTTGCTCGCTTTTCTATTTATAGGGTTTCTGTTCCACAAACTTGAAAGAATCACTCCCTGAGCTGTCTGAATTCCCTGAGAGAGGTTTCCGGTTTTGCCTCCTATTTTCTTCTGATCCGCATAGGCAAGACTACCTTGGTAGGCACCTCTGCCATGCTTACCTCTACCATGGTTAGATGTCCAACCTGAATCAAAGTTTTTATTCCAAGAATTCCCTGAATTTTCATTTCTGTTTTCTTCCCAGTGGAAATCTTTTAACTTTTCTGAATTTCTGGTCCTTGGATCAGGACCGGAATTTATTTTTTCTGTTACCCAACTGGGACAGTCATTTCTATGTTTGTCAGCCAATCTTGGATCATCAGCATCTGGATTGATGTCATTTTTTTTCTTTTCTTATATTTACATTCTGTTTCTCCAGGTCAGTCCTTCTGTAGCGATCATTTCTTTGTGGACATCAACAGCCATCACTTGTCAACCTTTCCTTCCACCACAGAAAGTAACTGTCTCTTTCATTTTTACCAAATGCTGAACTCTTATTTTTTGTTCTAGATCTTGACGGTGACCTAGACAGGGATCTGGACTGGGACCACCTTCTGGTTCTCCTGTCTCTGTCTCGATCTCTCCTCTGCCCGTCTCTCTCACTTTCTCTGTCTCTGCTCTGGGACCTAGATTTTTCTCTGGAGGATGTCTTTCAGCTTGGACTGAGATCTTGGGTTCTCTCTACACATGTCCCTTGGAGATGCTGATTTGGATCTTTTGCCTTCCTTGGCGCTGTCTCTTTTTGGAGATCGAGACTGAGAATACCTCCTTCTTACTGTATCTTTTTTGGTGGACTGAGAATGAGATTTCCTCCATCCTCTAGCAGACTCTTTCTTAGGAGATGGTGATCAAGGCTTCTGGCTAGGCAATATCTTTTGTTATGTCCATTTACAAATATTAATTGACACCTTTGATAAGACCCCTCACATAACTAGTAAGTGAGATGCCTGGTTTTCACCTCCAGTCTGTATTGTTTTTTTTTAGGTCTGCATTATTTATATAATTTTGACTCATAGGTCCTATACTATTACTTCTTGTCCTTGTTAGAGCTCTTTGAAACCTTGGATTTTAGACCAATAATGTTTTGGATGCAAAAATATATGTAATTTACCATTTTAACCACTGTCAATTGGATAGTTCAGTATCGTAAAGCACATTCACAGTGTTGCACATCCATCACCATTATCCATTTGAAAAAATTCCTATCATTCCTAACAGAAAATGCATGTTCATAAAATAACTTCTTATTTCCCCTTTCCCAGACCTGGATTACCCCTATTCTGCTTTCTGTCTCTAGAAATTTTTGTAGTTTATTTTACACCTCACATGTGTAAAATCATACCATATTTATTCTTTTGTTGAATTAATACTTTTTTGCAGAATGACAGAGTGAATAATCTCAGCCTATTTAAGACGTTTGAAATTTGCCTCACCATTCCTGCCCTTCCGTCCATGTTTAGACCTCCTGGCGCTCAGTATCCGGCGGATCCTTTCAAAGCCGAGCATTTCCAGCTGCAGTGTTTCTGTAGGGTGCGCTCCAGAGTCACCAGCGTGCTGACGCTCTGGCCTCCTCTGCGCCCTCTCTGACGGTGCCATGCTGTGTGTGTGCAGCATGGGGGATGAAAATCCATGAGGCACTTCAGTGTCTGCCAAGTGCTTCATTATGAACACATCTTACTTGTTCCTCACAATGTCGCTGTGAGACAGTGCAGTATTTTATAAATGAGGAAACGAAGAACTGTGGCTAGGGTAACTTACCCATATTCCTGTGGCTAGCAAAGGACCGAGAACCCCTGGCTTTTCTATGTAGCTCTTTGTCTTGCTCTTTGAAATTGCCCCCTCACTCCTTTCCTCTTCCTCCTCCTCCCCCTCCTGCTCCTCCTTCTCCTTTTTTTCTCTGAGATCATCTCGCTACATGGTTTACGCTAGTCTTAAAATTACTATGTAGCCTGGCACAGTGAGTTTAAGGATGGCCTTCAACTCATGGCAATCTTCCCGAGTCAGCCTCCCAAGGGCTGGAATTACAGCTGTGGGCCACCCTGCCTGGATGTACACTTACTCTGTTAAGGAAGCTCAACCACTGGGTTCCACAGAGGAATGCTGAATGACAGAGTGTTTGCCTGTGTGTGTGTGTGTGTGTGTGTGTGTGTGTGTGTGTGTTAGGTTGCAGGAGTTCTTAGAAAAGAGAGCTCCAACAGACTCATTCTGCCCTATTTAAATTCTGAGTTTATATTTTTGTTTCTCCAGTAATTTAGGTGAATCTGAATCTTGTCCACTACTTAGTGCTATACTATAGTTTATAAGAAACAAAATATGATAGAGAATTATTCCAGAAGCATATACCTATTTCTAGGGTTTCCTTCCCCGTGTCTTTAACTGCTTTCCCACCCTGCTGAACTGTACTGGAGAACACAGATGTCTAGTCAGCGTACCCTCTTTCTAAGCCTGTGACCAACTCTGAACCGTTTATTCCTGAATTCTCCCTGGCCTCTCTCTCATGTCCTCTCAACATTCTAGCATCAAAGATGTCACCTAAGATGCATCTATAGCCATGCCTTAGGCTTCAAAGACGACACAGGAAGTGGAAGGTCACTGTCACTCCTCCAGGCAACTGTTTCAACCCTCAGCTCCGCAGAGTCCCTTTCCTGTGGAGGTTGACTCCGAGGACTAAAAGCTAAATGTGTGGCTAACACTTCTGTACAAATTGTAACACAGATGACTTCTGGCCTACAGTTATAGATGGAGATACGCTAATGGCATTTAACCAAATTCCTTTGGGCATGTGAGCTTCTGCCCATCTCGCCTATAAGTCCCTTAAAAAGATGTCTCCAATAGTTTTTGGAGTCTCCTAGCTCATATGCTGTTGTGAAGCAGTCTCCTCTCTTCACTGGGACCCACCCTCTGATATCTAGCATCCTCCTGCTTCCTGGAGCATCAGTGCCTCTGAAGCAGTTGATGCAGAGTTTATGAGTGCTGAAGTGTTGCACTGCTATTGGCCTCGAACTCATAGGGATCCGCCTGCCTCAGCATGCAGAGTGCTGGAATCATAGCCATGTGCCACAACACCAGGATAATTTTTCTTTATGGGCCACCTCCCCCCTTATCTAATATACAGTGGACCCCTAAAATTCATCAGGGTTACATTCCTAGAGCAAACTGTGAAAAACCATGAATTTCAGATGTGGACAGGAAAATGCCTAGTTTAAACCCTAAATATGCTATGCCTCCCACAGTTCTGTAATTTAATTTAATAAAACACTGTATTAATAAAGCCTTATTATGTGCAGGGCATTTAGGAAGCATCTCAAGATAGCTACATGTGATACAGCAACCTGTTACGATGTGGAAATATTCGTGCATCTGCCAGAGGGCAGGGCAGCAGCCAATCAGCAGCAAGGAAAACTGAAGAACAGTCTCAGATTGACTATTTGCAAACCTCCTGCCCCCCCCCCCCCATGGCAGATATATGGGGTTTCTGTGAAATAGCAGGGATTTCCCTAAACAGTTATTAGGTTCTAAGGAAAAATCTGCAAATCACTGAGGCCATGAACTTTGAACTGTCACTTCATACCAGTATACTCTAAGTCCAGTGGGTTTTTTATCAGGAAGCAAATTTGAATACCAGAATTTGGCATTTCCAATTGGTATTTGAATATCAATACTCCTTCTCCAACTGTTGAATTTTTCTTGCTGACTGCAGCTCTTGCAATGAATTTCTACAAGATGAGTCCTTCATGAGGGGATTCCCAGGGCTCAGGAAACTGCTTCTGGAAGCACAGTTTAACTCACTGTTTTGTCAGATATGTTCAGATATATCTAATTTTCAGTCTACCCACTACTCAGATGTATCATTTCCACAGTGGTCCTTTCCCAATCATGGCAGATAATTAATTTGATTAAGAAGGTGTTCTAGCTGCAGATGAGAAGAAGCCTAAGTAAGGGTAGCTTAAATCACTTCATCTGTGTCTCGAAACAAAACACCCGGAGGAAAGCAGTCCAGGACCGGCACAGTGACTCAAGGGTGCCGTCAGGGAGCAAGGCTCTTCCTCTGTCTTCTTGCTCTGCCACCTTTAGGCCGTCCACTTTCGTCCCGTAATCACTGTGTAGCAGCCGCAGCTCCCACCGGCAAGTCACGTCTTGTGCAGAGGAAGAAAGAAGCAGCAGACCTCGTTTACGTCTTCCCCACCTCTCCAGCTTCCCACATTCACCCCAGCATGACCTGGTGCGCGTGCGGGTGAGGGCAGGCTCTCCACTGCGCACGCATGGCTACGGTCTCATCAGACACTCTCCTGGCTGCTCTGATGGGCTCCACCCGCCTCCAGAGAGAGCCGCACGCTCTCACGTCTCACCCCTCTCCGGCTGCACAATAACACGGAGCTACGTAATTAAGTGGATGCTGTGGGACCTTAAGACTTATGACATTTTTCTGTGTAGCCTCTTGAAAGCCACTAAAATATTTTAGGACTTTAGTTCAACACATTTTATACATACCATGCTCTTTAATCTCTAGGACAAGAGCTCATGTGCTACTCCAGTACTTCTCAAAGTGTGTGTTATGTACCAACCCTATCAGATGTTGCAGAACATGCATACACATTCTGCAGATGCATCCTGTATCTGACCAGTGAAGCTGTATGGTGCATGTTGGTATTGTAAAGGTTCTTAAAAGCCGTACTGTAAATAAATGTGTTTTCTTTGTTTAATTCACTGCTTTCAAAGTTGGGGGGATAAAAGAATCCTTTGTAGCATAATGACTATGAACATCTTATGGAACTAGGATTCTACGGAAAATACTTGGGAATTCTGATCTATTCTATTTCTTACATTAACTAGGTATGTCATCCAGCCAAGTTCATCAGGTTGAGTTACCCAGTGTGAAATGTCAATAATATAATACCCACGGTACCACATCAGTAATTGAAAACATGCTCTCAAATGGCTCCTTTTCCATTTCCCTTTGAATACTTTCCCCTTAACAAGAAAATTGTAACATAATCTCTTACTAGTATAAATTAAGAAAAAAAGTTTTAATCTTAATATATACCAGAGTTTTAAAATAAAGAACAGTTTGGTTTTTTTTTTTTTAAAAGAAGAACCAGCACTGTGACTCAAGCACGCTGTCAGGGAGCCAGGCTCTTCCTCTGTCTTCTAGCTCTGCCACCCTTTGGCCGTCCACTTTTGTGGATTCCTTTGCATTGTTTAAAAAAGTACGCCACTACCAGACAGGAAATAACTAGTAGTAGATAGTACCATGGCCACTAATAAGAACAAAAAAGAAACCAGTAGCTTAGGTATGCAGACAAGAAGGAAATCTAAGGAAAAAGATCACTATTTTATGACTGCTGACAACTTTCCACAAAGGTAACTAGTTTGAGCAGTCAAATAATTGAATAGAGCTCAATTATACACTTCATTACAATCTGTAGTCAGTGAACAGACCCTTCCCTGGTGCCTCCGTCCTGGCTGAGTCTTCTGTCATGGTGATACACACGCACAAGCGCAGTCACGGTGACGGAATGGCCAACAAAGATAACAGCCAAGTGCAGTGGCCTCGTTATGATGTTGGAGAAGTGGTGTGCGTGGACCTTAAAACCCACAATGTGAACCCATGGGTGGTGACAAAATGGGCATACAATGGGGGTACCACTAGGAGCACTGCTATCATTTTGCAATTAACCACATTATTCTATCAACCCTTAGGAGGCAGTGTCTCCGACTTAAGGATGAAAGTTCAGTAACTTCTAAAACAGGATTGGATGTAAACCTACATCAGAAAATTCATGGCTGATGCCTGCCTCAGAAGCAAATGAATGTCTAATTTTATGTGTGTAAATGATTTTATATAAACTTTGAACTGACTTTTAATAGATGTTTTATATCTAGATTTCCCAGGGAAAACAGCAGAATTTTATACACAATCATTTTTAGATCTGCTCATTGGTTGCAACACAACACTGTTTCAATGTTTTTACTGTTATTTTTTTTAAAAGAAAATTTTCTTATGGAAAATATGTGATACAGTGAAATGAGATTCTTTACAGAAAAATCTTTTCGAGTTTAGGTAGGTGTGGGAAGCAGGGTAAGGGAAATGTCAGTATGTGCACTTCGACAGTGTCTGCAAGAATGGAACCTCATATACTGTGCTAATGTCAATTAGAAAATTATTTAAAAGGTAACATTTTCAAAGCTTAATATTAAATATGAGAATTCAAGGAAGAAGGGCTTGGAAAACTACTAAGTTAATCTATAGATAAGAGACAATAAAACAGGAACTTTTCTAGAAGTGGAAATAACAGTATTTTAAGCACTACAGTGAGGGCTGGGGATGTAGCTCAGTGGAATAAGCACCTGCCTAGCACTACAGTGTTTATTTCTAGATGGGTCTGATCATATTTGATATTCAGGTCAATATTTAGAGCAAAACAAATACTTAGCACCTAGACACAAATATGGAGATGGGTGGAATCTGGCACTTTGGTGCTGACATTTTTTTATCTGCACTCATTTTGGAGGAAGAGAGAGAACTATGACCACTCTGTAAGGAGTTGCCTGTTGAAAAGAAGTCCTAGAGATATAGTAGGAATCCCCCAGGAAAGAAAATTGCTAGAGAACTCGCAGGCTTCTTCCTTGATGCAATCTCCTTTTCAAAATTTTTAAAAATTGTGGCAAAATATACCGAAGGTAAAATAGACAGTGGCATTCACACATTCACATTGTGCAGCCACCAACTATCTCCACAACTCTTCTCATCTTGCAAAAGTGCAACTGTGCACCCTGGGATACCTCCCAGACCCCTCTCCCCCCACCCTGGCAGCCACCCTTCTTTATGTTTTGATGAATTTGACCACTCTGGATACCTCATACAAATGGAATTACACAATATTGTCCCTTTTTGTGACCCACCTAAACAAGCATAGTGTCTTTCAACATCTGCTCCTGTGTAGTGCCCACCGTCTGCAACTTCAGTGGCTGAACAGTAAAGCAGCCACAGTCACTTAATCTTTTTATATTCATATAATATTTCATATCACCTTACTTCAAACTTTACAAAGTTTTGTCTGGGGTGTCATTGGAGTCCCTTTTAAAAGAAATCCCAAAGAACAAAGTAGTGCAGTAGAGATGCTGGTAGTAGGGGTAGTAGATTAAGAGTACCACAAACTGGGAAGAAAGGCGGTTTTCACCGAGTGAAGGATTATCTATTCAACACCTGCAGACCTGGATAAGGTACAATAAGCAATATTTTATAAGTCTTTTCGAGACTCACGAAGAATAGAGAGTATAAGCTCTTCTTTGCACTCAACATGCCTCTGACTCCCACCCACCGACAGCTGCTACATAGACAAAGCAAATCCTTCCTCTTTGACAACCTTTCAGATTTTCAGTTTTGTCCCACTTGAGGCAGAGCACTTCAGTTTTGCTTACATAACAGACTTAATTTTATGTGATTTCTGGTCCTCTAACATCCAGCTTCCTCGCCTCTTGTCATCTATTCTAAGCAAGCCACCCAGAACTGCGTCCTGATCTGGGTTATTTCCAAGGACTGGCTGCGGTAGGCAGAGCTCTAAGATGCCAGACAGCACAGGTTGCTGATCAGTTGACAGTAAGAAAGAAAGATTATCCAGGCTGACTAACTAAGACATAAGACCTTTTAATGTGGAGCGTTTTCTCTGCTGGTTGCAGAAAGGCGAGTCAGAGAGATTCAGTGTGAGAAAATGATGCCCAGCAAGTAGCTTCTTCATTGCTGAGATGGAGGGCACCACACAACAGGGACCTGAGGGTGGCCTCTAGGAAGCAAGAGTCAACTGAGAGCGACAAGAAAACAGGGCCCTCAGTCCTATACCAGGGATCCTGCAACCATCAACAACCTGAAGGAACCTAGGAAACAAAGACCCTGGCTGAATGGAGCCAGCTGACATCTTGATTCCAGCCTCATGTGACCCCTAGGAGAGGACCCAGCTGCCCTATGCCAGATTCCTGAGTCAGAGAAACTAAGAGCTAATTACAGGTGTAATTTTGGACACTAAATGTGTGGTGGTTTTTTTGCATTACCATAAAGAGTACGCTCCTTAGTACACTCCTACCACTCCTTTTTCGTGCTCCAACAATACTTGTCTCTCTGGAGCTACTGAATACAGCTTGCTCTTAGGCTTTCATGCTTTTGTTCACCGAATTTCCTTGCCTGGCTGCCGCCTCTTATTTGCTCAAGTGGACAAACTCCACTGTCCATGTTGAGGAGCATCTGAGGGATGAGTGCTTCCAGAAATCACCCTGCCTTCTCTAGGCTGCAGTCCCTGCGGACTCTAGGAAGCAGGGAGCCCAAAAATACCTTGCTGGAAGGGTGAATTTCAATAGTCAATGCCAAGATTTTTTTGGAAAACATTTTCATTCTTCCTGGTAGATTTATTTATTTATTTTTATTTCAGGGCTTGGGGCCCAGGCCCAGGCCACACACCCAGGCAAGTGCTCAGCTACTGAGCTAGACCCCTAGCCCATTAATCAACTCTAAGACTGTATGTGAAATATGAGATTATGAAAGATGAAATTGGGAATGAGTGTGTAAAAGTCCTCACAAATATGTTTACAAGCAGTTTGCCAGGTAAAGAGAGTGCCAGTGACATTCTATTCATTTTGTTGGTAATATCTGGCAGTCTGCTTTTTAAAATTTTGACTTTTTGCTAAGCAGATACTTTTAAGGGTTTCCTTCCTTTGAAGTCTCAGTGAGATGCTCTGTACATTTTTACAGCTTCTAACTCTGAGACCTTTGGGGCTGGGGATATAGCTCAGTGGAATAAGTGCTTGCCTGGCAAGCACAAGGTCCTGAGTTCGATCCCTAGTACCACAAAACAAACAAACAAACAAACAAACAAAAAAACCCTCTGAGACCTTTGATTCTTCCTTCTGCCTGCTAGGTTCAGAAAGTGTGCAACTTGTATTTCCAGCATGAAGAACAGGAGCTGAGCTAAGCATGCGAGAGTAGGTGTTTCTCAAGCCTTTCCCAACACAAGAGGTTTAACCTTCCTGATGATTCTGTATCAAACCTCACCCTCTTTTCTGCTCTCTCCTCTCCAAAACCTGCGCATTGCCTTTCTGCTGACCCTAGTACTAAAGCCAGGGTACAGACACGCCCAGGTTCATCTATGTGGCCCTTGCGATCTGCTCTGCTCTCCCCATCGCCTCCTAGTCCTTGTCTTTATCCTAATCCTACGGCCTTTTTCTCATTATATTTATCCTCTGCATCACAAAACTATGTCATCCAATCTTTGATAATCCTCAGATGCACAAGTACATTATAGCACACACTTATCAAGCCTCTATCGTAAGATAGGCCCTGAGGTTACAAAGAGTAATCAGATGCAATTTTATCTATGTTTTCAAGATGTTCATCTGCAGATAGAAAGAATACAGTTTGCCAGAGAAAATCATATCTGGAAATTTGAGCAACAAATGGAAATCGGTGCACATCACGTCAGTGGGATTTGCTATTTATTAACCGGTATCCTGATAAGCAGACAAAGCATTAAAGTAGTCATTTATGGACAAAAACTACTTTAAGACCCAAGCAGACATCAAAGAAGTTTATTAGAGGTGACAAGGTAGCAGTGAACCTGGAAAGAAGTTCAGATGCAGGATTTTAATCTCTGGAAGAAAACTGATAAAAGCAAAGCAGGTCTCATTCTTTAGGGACTAGAGTGCTGGTCAAAGATAGTCAAGGACTTCCATGTGGGAAAAAATGTGTAACCTAATTTCTAGAAGTAGGCCATAGGGCAGGTGCTGGGTCTGCAACACAACTTTAAAAACTGGAGCAAATCAGAAACTCTATATTATTCTACAGATCTAGTTGAACAAGTGTGCAAACATACATGCAAGGCTGTTAGTTGGAACACTTGTTAATAGTAAACAACTTAGAAACAAACAAATGCTCACTGGTAGAGTCCTGGTTACACAAATGAAAAAGCTAGGTCATGATATGAAAGATTTCCAGTGTACTATTAATTGAAAAAATTGAGAGGTATGACCATATGAACAGTTTGATACCACCAATGCAAAAAAGTGATGTATGTGGACATATACACACAGAGACACAACACACACACACACACACACAAACACGTACCTGATGTTTGATGGCATCCATTCAGGAAAACAAAAGCCAGGAAACTCTCTGAGTAGTAAAGATTCAATACAGGGATTGGTGAAAATTGTTATAGAGTTACAAGGAGAAGGTAAGTTTACCCAAAGATAAGAAACTTTAGGAAACACATAACACCTAAAGGAACAAAAGGAAGAACTATGTAAGGAACAGTCCTCAGCTGCTGCGGCGCTGCTAGAAAAAGTCCTAGAAACCTGCCCCAGACATGCCAGTTCTGTTACGGGCTTTTCTTTGGGCTCTCATCAAGGAATGGTCTTTAAGTGGCAGCCTGTGTTACATCATTAAATATTTTATAGAATTAATAATTTGTTTCCAAGAAAGGGATGTTATACCAATTCCTCTGAGGTTTTTGTTTCTAGATAAAACTCCTCCTGTCTTGTACTTGAATGATTTAGACCTTTGCTTAACTAGTTCAGGTGGCAGAGGTTAGTAGAATGGGGAGGCAGCCTGACATATTTATTACTAAAGACAAATAAAACTGTGATATTTACTATAATGTACCAGTTGGTCTTATTTTAACCTACCTGGAGTCTTTAGAATTGGATGAGGAATGTGTTGGGTTTTTAAGATTAACTTTCTAGGCAGGAATGTGTAGTATACTTAAAAGTGACAAACACGCAACTTTTTCATGAGTTAATGGGGTCAATTTCATCCCTAAGCATAAGGTATCTTAGCTGATGCTTCTTGGGCACCAGTTCAGATTCTCTGGGCCTCACCTGTTTTTTATTCCAGCTCCTCCAGGGTCAACCCCATCCGTGCAGGCTCTAGTTTCCTGGAAGCACAGTTAGACAGAATCTGTCCTCAGCACAAAGCTGTCTCAAGCTTTCCATCTCCAAGTTTTCTGTTGACACTGAGGCAGAGATGCAGTGGAAACCCACTGGCATGCACCAACCTGCAGGAGCAGGGTCAGACTCTCGATGGCTTAGAGCTTATGGGTTAAATATGGATTTTCCCATATTTTGTCCTGGTTTGGCAGCCCTGAGCCTCACAAGGCGATATAGCAGTTCTGTTGAGAGGGACTGAGCGGCCAGGAATGCATCTTTATATGTGCTCTCTCCATCCCTCTTCATTCCCCTGTCTCTTACTGCTTCCACAATCATACAGCTCACTGAAGGACTTGAACTTGAATGTTTGTTCATGCTCTGCTTTAGGGAAAACCCAGGTTAGGATGATTTCTAATATATAATACTGTGGTTCTGATGAAGGTGCAATGCAGAAAAAATGCTTTGTAAATATCAAATGTTAAAAGACCAAAACTGGAGCTTGATGATTTTGTTGCAATTTCTACGTAATACAACAAAGTGAGAGGAAAATGCACAGGTAGGAGGAAGAGCTGGGGTCAGAGATTCAGGTACTAGCGGGGCTTTCCCTGTATCTCTCACCTATTTTGCTTTTGTTTCTTATTCTGCTTCTCTCTGGAGAATTTAATCTACTTCTATAGTTCAGATAGGAAGAATTGCCAGTGATGGGAAGAAGGAAGTTTCACTCCCGTCCATCCTGGCTCCACATGGAGGCGTTTCTAACAAAGAACTCTGCTTTCTCAGCAGCCCTCCTCCCAACGTTCTCTGCAGGTATGGGGTGGTTTCCATGCATTGTAGGGTTGGAAAAAGGGACTGAATGTGTGTGGCTGAGCTACATGCACTCTGCTCTCTTCTGGATCAGTTTCAGGCAGGCCCTTACTGCTAGGGGTGGAGCATCATGAGGCCTGAAGGATACCTCAGAGAACCTCACTACTGACTTCTTCCTCTCAGCCTCTTGTTATAGGCAGCTGAGTTAGATAAAAATATTATAGGCAGTCAGATAGGGCTGCGCCCTGGAAGGAGCCAACACAAAAGATAAGACACCTGTGGGCCAGACCTCAAGACAAGGGGGGCTAAACAGGTGCAGCCACATACCCCCTGAATGTAAATGTCAGAAATTGATAAAAGTAACAACCACCTTCAAAGAGCCAGGAAGTCACTGGCCTGATCCCCCACAGAAAAAGCCCAGCTCTGCATTCACGCCCGCTTGCTACGTGACTCGCTTCCCCATTTGATCTCAGTCCACTCAGTCTTACCTGGACAATTATGCCTGTAATCTTATTGGTGGACCATAGTGTTGTCCATTTCCCCTACCTTGGGCCTGCCTCACCTCATGGTTTTTCCCTATAAAGTCCCTGGAAAAGGCAGTCAGGGGTAACCCACTCAGGCCCCCCTTTTATCCCCCTCTTGGACAGAAGCTTTCTTTCTCCCAATAAATATATTCTGCTCTTAACCTCTGTTGTTCCTAAAATTCATTCTTCAGTTTTAGAGAACATGAACTCGTCTGATATCAGTCAGGTTGGGATATTTATTTTCCTGTATCACTCTGACATTACAGAATGCCTTAAAAAATAAAGTGCATGGGAGAATATGTGTAAATTATATGCAAGTACTACACTATTTTATATGAAGGACTTGCATATCTGTGGATTTGCGAATCTATAGATTTTTCTTAGGGAGTCTGGAAACCAGTCTTATAATCCCTACATATTAATACATATAACAGTGATGTTATACACTGACCCTCTAAAATCCCACATTAACCAATATTCTCCAGGCTTTCTACCATACAATTCACTTACTTACTTATTAATTAATTAATTACATATTTATTTATTTATTTATTTAAGACAAGGTCTTACTATGTAATTCAGGCTGGCCTTGAACTCACTGAAATCTTCCTGCCTCAGTCTCCCAAGTGCTAGAACTACAGGTGTGCGCGACCATGCCCAGCTTTCAATCATACGCAAAGATAGACGATTTTCTTTTTCACTTCTACCTCTAAAATCCCTGGGGAAGGACTAATTAATGTAACATGAGCTTTGACTAGAGAAGCAAGGAAACAGGATTTGTTAACTTTTGTCAGGTGTCTATCAATGGATCAAGCACCTGTGATCAAAGTTAAATCAATCTGTAACACAGCAACTCTGTTCTATCACCATCGCCATGTGTAGTCCATAAAGTTGGCCAGGGACACCAAGGTTCTAGGCAGGGCAGTTTACCAGGGACAGTATCTGCAGGTGCATGTAGAGTTCATGGACTTGATGAGCTGCTCCATCTCACACAATGTACAGCTCTGGAGCAGGAGAGCAACATCCTCACCTCACTGAATCAGAGACAAGCTTCTCAGGCCTTGTTGGTCCTAGACAGGTCAACCATTTGGTCTATGGAATGATTGTAACTGTGTCTCGGTGCCCACCTGTGGGAGACCGCTGAGAGACCTGCGGTCTGCACCCATTTTGTAAACTACCAGCCATCTTCACAGCTAAGTTCCAGTTTCCATATATGGTCAATTTCCTGTTAATTACTTAATATCGCCTGATGCTCTGACCACCCTCGCGTGATATTTGAACCTCCCTCCGTTGCTTAGTTACCCGCTGACGTCAATCCCACTCCCGCATGTATATAAGCCCAAGCTTTCCGCTCAATAAACGAGACTTGATCAGACTCCTGTCTTGTCTCCATTTCTTGTGTCCCTCTTGTCTCTTTTTTATCCCACTCCCCCTCTAGGGCCTTCGTTGACTACCCGCGGGTCGGGACAAGTGGCGCCCAACGTGGGGCTCGAGCACGGGGGATCCAGTGACGACCGCTGTCCGGAAGTCGTGCGCCCACCTCTGACGAGACTGGAGAGAAAAGAGGATCGGTCCGACGTGGGAGCCTGCCGCGTCTGACGCACCTCGGTAAAAACAGCGCATAATGGGACAAGCAATGAGCAAGCATGAGATGTTTGTTAAAGACTCAGAAAAAGCTCTCCAGGCACGAGGAGTAAAGGTTAAATATAAACAGTTATATGAATTTTTTTATTATATTAACCATGTTTTTCCTTGGTTTCCTATTGAGGGAACAATTGATTCATCGAGATGGAAATTAGTTGGTGATGCACTTAAGTCTTATTATACAGTTTTTGGGGTTGCAAAGGTACCGATAACTGCTTTTTCATATTGGAATTTAATTGATGAAATTTTATCTCACAAAAATTTTGATGCTACAGTTGCTAATGTGGTTGAAAAAGGGGAAATTTTTTTTTAAATAAAAGTACAAAAACATATTAACAAACAAACACCAATTAGCATAAAAAATAGTACAATAACAACTAATCTATAGACAAGGTGACATGGTCTAAACAGTGGTTATAGCTTTATCCATTGATATCTTTGAAGTGTAAATATATGAACCCATATACAGACATGCAAATTTAGTCAGACAATTAATCCTCTCAACAACAGAAAAAACACAAAAACCAAAAATCCAAAGACAAAAAACAAAACAGGCAAAAAAAAAAAACCCACCAATAGTTGCTGCTTTGCATATTGATATCTTCGAAGTGTATGTTCAGGATAAAACATACAGACATACAAGATTGATCAAATAACCTGTCATCGATTATTCCTTAGCATTAAGTGATATAATACAGTAGTAGAACCATGTTAGCCCTCCTGCATATATGTATATTCATATGTACATACATACATTTTTGTCTCTCTTTTCTCCTTTCCCTCATCCCATCTGTTCTTTGTTTTAGAACAGATTTCCTTCATGTCTCTTAGTTTATATTCCCACGCTCGGGTTCTTACACCAGTGATACAATATGTTGCCTGCACATGTATCGCTGATTTATTTCACTTATGAGTATGGACTCCAGTTTTGACCACTTGCCTATAAAGTCCCCAAAACTGTCTTTCTTTATAGCTGAATAATATTCCATTATATAGAACTGTTACAATTTTTTAATCCAGTCTTCTGGGGATGGGCACTTGGGTTGCTTCCACATTTTAGCTATTACAAATTGTGCTGCTATAAACATGGGTGCACATATATCAGAGTGATATGATGTTTTCAGATCTTCTGGGAAAATACCCAGAAGAGGAATAGCTGGTCTGAATGGAACCTCTAGACCTAGTTTGCGGAGAAATCTCCAAACGGCTCTCCACAGTGGTTGCACCAGTCTGCATTCCCACCAGCAGTGTAATAGAGTCCCTATTTCTCCACAGCCTCGCCAGCATCTGTTATTGGATGACTTTTTCATACTGGCCAGTCTTACTGGGGTGAGATGAAATCTCGATGTTGTTTTTATTTG